>JAWVMQ010000152.1:0-194742 GCA_036321185.1 Trypanosoma lewisi | reverse complement strand
CCATCCTGAACAAGAATCGAGGCCCCTCCTCCTTTGGATTGCCTAGCCAAACCAAAGTGAGAGTAGGAGGAAAACTTAAATGTCTCGCATTCAGGCGCGGAAAGTGCGTTTCAACTAGGACAGACCACGCAACACGCTCCTCTTGCAGCCGCTTCTCCGACCGGATCCTTTTCGCCCGCGTGAGCCCCCCCACATTCCACTGGGCTCCCCGCAGGGTCGGCCTCGGATTCGGTTCCACATCACCGCACAGTCGGAGAAGCTTCCAAAAGTGAATCCTCAGTGCGAGCGATGGCGCTACGCGCAGGGACGTGTAGCTGTGGAGCCGTTCTAACCTTCGTTTTGTTTCAGGCCTCCCAAACACAGCGCCACCCCAGACCTGCCTGCCGACGGCAAGGGCCTTTAACCGCACCCCAGGCACGGTCGCAGGCTCCTGGCTTCCCCTCGGAGAGGGTACTGACCCCTGGCGCCACGTAGAGGTGGCCGGCTTCGCCGGGGGGATTGGCACCCACGCTTTTGGGGAAGCTAAAGGCCAATGTCCGTTTAGCACCGTAAAACGGATTTCGGGCTCCAAACCCAGGGCGAACACGCATGGCACCGGAGCATGCATACTGTGAAGTGAGGGGCCCTCGCATCCATTTTCGATTACGACGAAGACATGGCGGCGCCCAAAAGTGTAATGGCACCTTAATTCGGGGGCCGGAAAGGTAATAATTGGCATCGTCTCCGCGCTTAAACGATTGGGTGGTGTGGTCTGCCTAGCTCTGCCGCAGTGTTTGGGGAACCCACCGAATCTCCCGCATCACCGCTGGACTGGTGTTGCAAATATAAATAGGTTCTCCTAGGTGTTTTGTGCGGAAACTCAGCAACGCCTGTTGAAGCTAGCTGGTGCGTTCGTGGCGGAGAACACCGGCGCTTCGGCATCAGAATATCGACCACCGTCCACCTAGCAGAATCGTCATTTTGCATCTTCCGATGCTTTGGCTGGGCCAGTGATCTTTCCGAGGAGGGGGGAAGCACAGCTTTTTTGTCTATAACTAGAAATGGAATGCATGTCTGGGGCGGCGCCATGCATGAGAAACCTGAAGGGCAAGTTGGTGACCTAAACGGCCAATAAGCAGCGCGGGCTGACGCAGAGCATCGCTTGATCACTTCGTGTGGTTGTGAAATGGTTCCACTTGAAAAAAAGATTTTTATTTATGACAACAATAATAATAATAATAATAATAATAATAATAATAATAATAATAATAATAATAACGATAGTAACAATAACAATAATACTCATAATAATAATTAATAACAAAAATAAATTATTTTTCCTATCTTTTCTTTTTTCATGAACGATGTGCTTTGATTTTAAAAACAAAAACAAAAAAAAGTGAAAATGTCTTTAAATCGGACTTTTGCCATCCAAATGGTGTGTTTGTGTGTGTGTGGGTGGGGTGGGGTGGGGGTTCGCTATTTTCTCTGTGAAACTGTGTGGGTGGATTGGCCGTCAGAACGGAATAAATATCATTTACGCCATGCTTCCATTCGGAATGAGGGTTGAAGGCATCCTGGAGACACACTCTTCTAAATGGAACCCATGCCCGTTACAAAACATTCAGAGAAATGGTGTATTTGGAGAATTTTCCAAACCAAAGGACTTCGCAACACCATTAATTCCTCAGGAACGCTTAAGTTTATGTGAACAAAAAATCTTTACCTTAATTAAAGTGAGTGCATGCGGATAGAAACAGGAAACCTTTGAGAAGCAAGGATGGAGTTAAAGCTCGTGAGTGCAGACCCAGCCCGGCCGCATATAGAGACTAGCAAAGTGAGTTTCTTCAGGGGTAGAGCTGGCCCCCTTCAGCCGCCATATGTATTGCATATTTCAGCTTAATGTCGCAAAAGGATTTTCTGTACACTTCAATTTCTTACTGGAAAGAAGCTGCAAAGTGACAGCGTTAGAAAAGTAGGCGTGTTTTAAAATACTTGAAGGGAAACCACGCTAAACGCAGCGCATTGGAGCAAAATTCGAATATTCCGGGAAATTCGGATGGCAATGAAGAAACTAGATTTCTTCAAATATTGATTTTGATTTGGCGAAGTTCCATTTTGAAGGGGCTTTGGCTTCACAAATGGTTTGGGGTTGCTTTTGCGGAGGTTGGTCGTTAGAGAATTTGGTGCGCTGTCAAATCTTTTGGGTTAGGGGGAAGGTGTGGATGAGGAAGGGGGCTGGAAAAAAAAAGAAATCCCTCAAAAGTTGTATCTCTTTTGTTATGGGGATGCTGAATGGCGACCTCGTGGTGAATATGTGGGTCTTTTTTGTCCTGTTTGTTTGGAGGGGTGTCAAAAAAACACTGCGGGGCGGTCTTCGTACAGAAAAGATGTTGTCCAACATCGGCCCTCAGTTTTTTTTTAAAATTTCTGCAGTTCAAGAGGGCGGGTTGGGTTGGGTGCTTTCCCTCTTGGCAAACGCGCATTTTTTGGAAATACATGTTGTAACTTTTTTCCTTTTCGCCCCTCCAATTCTTTAAATCGCCCCGCCGCGCGGGGGTTTGGAGAGATCGAGGGAGAGCACGCCCCTGTTGCCAGTACGGCCAGCCTCCGGGTCTGCAGTGCTTGTGGGCAGCGTCCAGGTTCTTTGGCGTTTTTGTTTGTCATGTTGTGTTTTCATTAAGGGTTTGGGGTTATTTGCGGGCATTTTTTTGTAATCGGTTCTTTCGGCTTCTTTCTGCGCGAAGGGGGTGGGGTCTGGATGTCGTAGGAAATGTTTTTGTTGTTGGGGGCCCCCGCCGCGCGTCAGCCGCGGGAGCTCCTCTCCACACCGCCAAAAAGAAAACAAGAAAACTTAGGAAAAGTTCCGGCCGAACGGCGGCCCAATGCGCTTATTCCGTGGCGTTGGTCGTGGCCGCGTGCCTGCCTCAGCGTTTCTTCGGCCCCCCCGGAAGACACGCGTCGTGAAGAAAAGAACGGCGGTTGCAGGGCGGGAGCAAAACGACGGCCTCCCGCCGCCAAGAATCCGGCGGACAAAAAAACAAACAAACAAACCAAAAGCACGGCTCCGGACCCGCGGGGTAAATTTTGCGACGCGCGCCAAACTGGTTGGGAAACGGCGCTCCAGTCGCCAGACGGAAATTCCCCACATTTGCGAATAATTTGGGGTCTCCCCAACGATCCGAAGAATACTTGTAGGCGCTTAGGGGGGCAAATCGCCCTGTTGGCTGTGGGTGGGTGCTTTCTCGGGAAAGAATTGGTTCCGGGGTGGTGGCCGGAAAATCTGAATCCCGACAAATGCGGGTGGCCTTCCATTGCCTTACCAGAAAGCGAGCGGGCGAAACGCAAGGCCACAGTTGGACGGGGCTCCGTTTGAATGCCGATGTTTTGTTCCGTGTTCTGGTTCTGCTCCGTTCTTAGCGTTTTGCTTCGCTGCAACGATTCCGCGGGATGAGTGAAGCAAAGTGGTTTTCTGCCACTGGTTCGTGGAGTTCTTTTGGGGCCCGGACTGCTAGAAAAGGATTGCGGGCCTTGGTGGGAAAAACGTGGTGTTTTTCTTTGTGGTTTGAGGGGAAAAAGCACGCACAGGTTAGAGAGGGCAGACGGGGTTGCCTTAGGTGCGTCTCCCCATTTTCATGCCCACCGCGGCGGTTTCAAGAAGGCGACTGCGTCTATTGAATCAAAAGCTTTCTTTTTTTCTTATATATTTTCCTAGGGAGGATGCAAAGAATCTTTTCTTTTCTTGTTACGTGTTTCAAAAAGTGAGGTTGACACGCCTCGTGAGGCTGAAAGGGTGAAGCGCGGTGATCCCATCTCCTGAGATGGTCGCGATGGTTGTCGGAGGCATCCTTGGCATCATTTTGCAAGAATGAGAGGGTCAGGAAAAGCATTACAGTTCTCGATTTGGACCGGTAATGTTCGTAAAGCTGGAACCACCACAATAAATTGTTCCACGGGACAGATTGCATCGAATTGCAGGCGCCAAAGAGTATATTTCCATCGCCATTGGTGGTGCTATTTAGGTGGGAAAGACGTGCTCTATCCCTTTTCTTCCTTTTTTTTCGTTTATCGGAGTTCGATCGTCTCCACACTGATCTACGGCATTAAATGCTCATGGGTTCTGGTCGTCAGCCAAAGTCCCAGATCTAGAAAACTTTCTCGATAGCCAAGATGGAATTTTTATACTTCAAGGTTCTATTACAAGGCCGAAACTTTCGTGAGTGGGACTGTTTGTATGTATGTATGTGGGTGTGTGTATGCTTGCCATCGTCTTGTGGCACTGTGGCGGTTGCCGTTTGCCTGCTGAGAGGCAAAGTGTTCGTTTGGTTTCCGGTTTTGCCCCGTCTGCCTCATCCTGCCATTCTTTTCAAGTTGTGCGTCACCGCTCGAATTGACGGGGGCGATGATGAGGACGTTCTCTTTATCTTTCTCTCCATCTCTCAATTTGGTTGGGGGTGAAGGTGTCACGTTTGTGATGGAAGAACACTTGCTTACGCCTGGAAAACAACAACAGAAGCAAAAATATATTAACATTTTATTTCTAGCAGAGAACAAAGACGAAGTTCAGATTATGTGTGTAATAACATCGATTTTTCTCTCCCTCTCAAAAGCTACCAGGGATGAGGAAACAACATCCACAACAAGAACAAAACAAAAACAAAAACACGATATATACATACTTTACATACATATGTATTCTGCATACATGATGATGGTATGCATGGATACTCAGGCTTGCTTTGGAGGAAATCGTACTCCACTGAAATGAGAGCTGCTTGGATCTGAGCGTGGATCCTTTAGCTCCTTCCAATTGCATACTTCATCTGGTTGTTGCTGTGTTCGGTTCTTCAAGTGTCCTGCCATCAAATCCAACATGCGGCTTAGATCGGCGTTCCTTTCCTGTCGCAGTGTTGCGCGTTTTTTCTGCCAGCGCTCCAGCCACTTTTCCCACAAAACGATCACATAAGAAGCTATTGCAGAACCTCTGCATACAGTGCTCCGCAACAGACGTCGAGCACGTAAATTTGTTGCAACTCTCTTAAAAACGAATCGTCTCATTTTTTCATTTCTTTTTTCCTCTTCAGCCCGTAGTTGCCGAATAGCCGCAAGCATCCAAGGTGGCATTCTCTGACCGTTCTGCAGGGATTTAGCGATCTTTGCGTAGGGTAATATATCGGACCGAAATGCGTTTTCAAAATCAGGCTCTCGTAAATGTTCAGCTACAGAACGAACAGTATCCTTAATTTTCATATTTATGTTAGAAAGGGCGCCTTTGAAATCATATCGGTACACCATGGGAGCCATATTTTTAACACCCCCAACATCTTTGCGTGGTTGGAGACTCCGAATGTACTCCAGAATATTCCCTCCAAATTGTTTTGGAGGATGAGGATGAGAAGTATCGTAATGAAACTGCCCATCCCTTTGTAAATTAGCTTGACCAAGAGGGCTTGAAAAATTAACAATGTTCATTGGAAAGAAGCGAAGATGCCCATTCATATGTCTTCGTTCACTACTTCCATATGGGAACCCACCACCACCACCACCAGGAGGAGACGGAGATAAAAAGTATGGATCCCCACTCACAACTCCCTCATTGTAATTGTCAGCGCCCAACCTATTATGCTGAGGTACGCGTAATTCATGTCTAATGACGGTTGGGTCTCCTGAAGGCCCATTCATCGCACCAAAGTCGTTGCCCCAGTTTCCGTGTTGTGGATGGTGCGGTGACATTAGGGGCCACATTTCACTGTTAAACACCCCTAACAAGGGATCGTCATTATTATTGTACATTTGGGACCACTCATCACTACCTGTATTCTTTCCAGGAAGATTGGTTTCTTTGACTAAAGCCGCAATCATTCCTGGTGATTTTGATTGTGACTGAGTAGATGATTGACCTTGTGGCAAAGGACGTCGAGAGGCCTTTTGAAGAAGCTCATGCTTTTCTTTCTTCTTTTTAAGGACAGCCTCGGTAATTTTATCCCGTGTTCTCTTGAGAACGGCATCATATAACTGATTTTGTGCCCACTGTTCATCCGTTAAGGAAGAGGAAGGACCTTCATGACGCTGGAGGACTATACCATGCTCTTTTAGTTTCTCAAAGACGCGCTGCTCCACCATCTCCCTTACCACATCTTCCTCAATTCCTGATATAAATGCCGCGGTTTCTTCCTCAGCATCAAACCCCAACTGCTCCTGAGAAATCCTTTGCAATACCCCATAGCATTCACCCAAAACACGGAAGAACTCATACATTTCACGCCGCATGGCTTCATGTTGATCCTTAATTGCCACTACATCACGCTTTAGATTATCAAGGTTTATTTGAGATCCTACCAATTGTTTGGCATCTTCTAGTTTTTCTTCTTCTTCACCACCACCTCCTTCTTCAACAACAGCGTCATCATCATGTCGTGATTCAATTGTATCCTCTTCTTTGTTTTCATCACCTTCTTGATGTATTGAGTCCTTGCCAAGTGCGGAGGATCCACGTCTTTGAATATCTGTTTCCAAATTTTTCTTTCCACGAGAAGGCCGCCGTGAAACTGAAGATGTAATGCTCGGTTTTTTCTTCTGTTTTGCTGGAGACCATTCAAGGGTCGGTCGCCGTGACTTCTCAATAATTATTTTACTTTCTTCTTCCTTACTGGAAAATCTCAAAGATGAACGCCAATGCCCTCCTTCATCCTCACCAACGAATTGCGACAGACGTCCACCACCAGAAGGCTCAATAAATGTCATCGTCTTACTACCACGACCACCTCCTGCATTCTGGGGCTTCCGGCCTCTCGTTGAATGTGTTTTATCCTTCTTTTTCTTTTTCTTGTTCTCTTTTTTATTTTCCTTGTTCATATTGTCTGATGCAGAGTCAATTTCTCCGGAACCTGCTTCACTGTCTACAATTCCACGTGATGAATTCGTCATACTCCAATAACTTGAGCCCAGAAGAGAATCTTCATTATCGGAGTTTGCTTTACTACCTCGTTCTGAATTTGGCAGTGAAATATGTCCCAGGCATTCCGTACTTCCGTTAGGAAAGTCAAAAGAAACACCACTTCCAAAACTTCGAGAAGTCAGACGTCTAAATCTCAAGCGAGAACTATTACCACCAGAGTAACGTATTGGAGCAAACTTATTGGAAGGGAGTACACGGGCATCGTAGTCTAGACATGATAAACAATTGGCCACCTCACCTTCCAAGCGTCGTCTCCACATCAAACGTTCCTTGTGAAGTTTCATGAGTAAACTCGTTACAGGAACCTCCTGCCTAATATATTGTCTTCTCAACTTGTCATCTGCAAGTTTTTCAACAGGGATATTATTATTGGCAGCTGACAGGCCGATATTTGTAGAAGGAGATAATGCGTTCATTTGAGGTGGGGTACGTGTGGTGGACCTACCATCATCATCATCATCATTTACACCAGGTGCATTTGATTCATTCTTTACTAATGATTCTCGTCTCTTTCCACGATATGGCGGTGGAGGTCTTTCCGCTACTAGAGCACTTGTTTTTATACTGTTTTTCATAAGATTTGTTGTTGTGTAGCTTATTATTGATTCCTTTTTATCAGTCTCCAATTGGTCTTGTTGCCTTCCAGAAGCTGTGGACCCCGTACGGGTCGATACTTCTGATTTTTCCTTCTCTGACTGACCTTTGCTTTGTGGGGGTTGTACATTTGAGACATTAGACAATTTTCTTCTTACATCATCCACAAAGGGTTGACTATTCCTGCGACTGCTTATTTTCAGTGGTTGCATGAGAGCTAACTGTTCTGGTAGTGAAAGACTTAAAGAACTTTCAGGATCCCACGATTCAACAAAAGACTTTGCTCTCAATGCGGCGCGGAGTTTGGCATTTTCTTGCTCCATAGTTTTATTAACTTGAATAAGCATACTCATATCTTCAAAGATACCATTTCTATTCCCTGGAAAATAGTCCTCAGACTCCCGACGACGTTGAGAAGTCTTCATTTTTTCCAAAAGAAACTTCCGGTTCACACTTTTTATTTCGTCATCCTTCATCCTCAGAAGTTTCATCAATCCCGCCAATTCTTCTTGCGTGGATGCCAAAGTTTTCTGCAGCGACGCAACATATTTCTCTTGCTCCTCACATCTGGCATTCAAAATGTCAATTCTCTCAAGAGCGCTTTCCTTTGTATCCGTCCCAGGAAATTTCTCAGTGCGACTATATACAAACTTCTTCAGAATATGCTCCACCCTCTCATACGTCTCCCAATCACCCAGCAAGGCAGAGTCGGAGGGGTCTTCACTGAAGAGAACGTTAAAAATTTTCTTTTTATTTGCATCGGGGACTACCGTCGCCATCTCACGTTTTCGCTTGGCTATTTCCTGCTGCTGAGCATTCAGCTCTTCATAGTCTGCGTAGATTTTTTCCAAGAAGTTCCACCGCTGCTCCTCCGTGGGGAGATTCTGCGTCTTTGCCTTGCCTGTTTCTTTTGGCTTCATCGCGGATGGAGCTCTACACCCACCCACCCACACACCACCTCCTTTTCTTCTGTCCCCTCCTTTCGCCTTTTCTTTTTCTGCTTTCAAAAAATAAATAAAATATAAAATAAGATAAAGAGAATAACAGAACAAAAATAAAAAAAACCAAAAAAAAACCATCATGTTGGTACGGACCAAATACAAGAAACAATCCAAGTGAAAGAGATAGACAGATAAAGAGACAGAACAGAATGGGTAGTCTCCATATATATATCTATAATGTATGTATATTTTCGATATGTGTATGTACAATTTTTCTCGTGTTTCGATACCAAACTAGTCCTTGAGGGATTTCTCAGCAACATCTGGGAAGACATCCGTGAAGGACACATCAATCACGAGGTGAAGATGATGCGATGGATGGTTACTACATGGCAACAACTGCTTCTCATTAATGTGTGCATCCCGCGGTATATCCAGAACTTGATGAAGTGCAAGCGTCTGCGGCTCATAGAAAACAAAATCCTGTGTGCGATAAATAACACCATTCGCCTTCATGACTTGTTTTCGCACCTCCAATGCATCCTCACATTGCTCTTGTACCACCTCTTCATCATCTTTTCCCCCCTCTATCGTATCAGATTCAGTTCCACTCATTGTCTCCACCCTTTTTTTTGCGTTATTTGTGGGGTCTACTACCTCACAGGCAGTGTTACTTGTACTATTAATAATAATATTATTACTATTACTTGTACTTCCTTTACTTCTTCCAGGGGTTCTCATGTATTTCGCTATCTCCCGCTCTACTCGTTTTGAGGCATTGGTGCTCTCAAAGCAATCATGGTTGCAGTTATAATAGTTCTTATACTTTTCAGAAGCCTTCGGGTCCTCGTGAAACCACGTTGTCCAGCGAGGGCCTCCCACAACATCATGTGTGGAAAAGAAACGCCCTCTCATTAATTCCACACAAGGCTCTTCATCATGAACGTTATTGAAATCACCACAAATCACATTAGACATATGCGCTCGGTCTGTGTCGTTACGGTTCAGGGCATCCACAACTTGCAATGTTTGTCGTGCCTCATTCAAGCGGATCTCTGCCGCCTCATCCGACTCTCCGGCAGTAAACTGAACGCAGATGACATTCAGTGTCATGTTGGTTATCTTATCCCGCATGGCTACAATATGGGCAAAATGCAGATTCTGCACTAAATCCCTCCCAGGCATGAGAATGGGCACAAAACGTCCCTTGTGAAAAAGCACTACATTTCCAATGTCTTCAGCTTCATCAATCTTTCCTTGGTGTCGTTTCAACTGGGGGTCATCGCCCTTACGTAGGGCTCTAACCTTGTAGCCTCGGCTTGATTGGTAAAGTGTTCCATAACCACAGTACCGGATGTATTTCCAGAGATCGTTATTAAAGAATACTCGATTTACCTCCTGCAGGCAAACAATATCAGGATCATAATACCGTATTTCATTCACCAGATATGCTCGTCTAAAGTCTGGTTGAAGGAAGGGTGGCAATTCCGTATCAATACAAGGATCGTAGGGATAGAATTCGTCTGGATTCCCCCCTCGTCGCGTGAATCCAGGCACATATGCCTCTACACCATGTACCGGCGTTGTGGTTCCTGCACCCGCCCTCGCTGAATTCCCATCTGCATTTGCTTTGGGACTCCACGCATCAACCATCATATTGAACTGCATGAGCCGAAACCAGTCCCGGCGCGATGCAGCCGTAGACAGCCGTGAAAGGGGGGCCTTAACCCACTCACGCGGAAGCGTCGGTTTGTACGTCGTCTTCTCATCCCCCGGCTCCATGTCCACAAGCGCCGCTATTCGCTGCCGCGCAGCAGCCGTCTCCCGCAGGAGACTCTCCGCCACGCACGGCTGAATGGTGCTTCGCATGCCACCAGGCATACTGTGGACTCGACCCCCGCTAACCGAAGGGCTCCCGTCAAGCCACAAGGCACAGCGCCGGAGCATTTGATTCCTTCTCTTCCCCACTCTTTCTCTCTCTCTCTCTCTTTTTTTTTCTGCACACCAGTTCCTCTCTTCATTATACAGAATAAGGAAAAAAAGAACGTGGGAAAAACAATGGATAGTCCGCCAACAGACATACCGGAAACGAGACTCACAGCACCAAAGAAACAAAATGATGCTGTAGATAAATCACTGTGAAATGGAATAAAGGTTCAACAAGGAGAAGAAGAAAAACAAACAAAGGAGGAGCAATTTTTATATCTCCCAATTTATTGCTCTCACTCCCATATCGAGATCAACACGCCTCAACGAAAAAAAAAGAAAACAAAAACAAGAAGCATGTTAACAAGGCCAATGGGGAAAAAATATACGGCAAATAAAAACCTCAGGTACATCTAACAACAGAGGGGAAGAAAAAGGAGGGGATTAAAAATAAATCTAACTGTTCTGGTGCGTTTGCATATAAAGTGTATGTTTCCTATCCATGCATGTATGTATGCACGGATTCGACTCGGGCCTTTCAGACCGTCTCTCTCTGTTTCTCTCTCTAATGCTTTTTTTGTTTCTTCTTACTTCTTTATTTTCTTTTCTATTTTGTTTGTATATATATATATATATATATATATATATATATATATATATTGTCGTTCTTTTACTTCTCTTTCTTCTTTTCTGTGTGTGCGTCTATCTCTCTCCGTCTCTCTCACTTCTCTACTGCCCGCTCTCTTCAAGGCGACGGGAGAGCGTCTCCTCCTCGTCCAGCATGCTCCGCAGTTGCAGCAGCTGTCCTTGGAACTTGTGAATGGACTTAAGTTTGCCTTTGAGAAGACCAAGCACGTTTGTGACGTACGCCTCAATGTCCGAGTTTGGCATCTCCACCGACATGATCTGCGAGAACTCCTCCTTGATGATGCTCATGTCTTCATCCAAATAGCGGCGGTGTGCCTGCACGCACACCTGCTCGAGCTTGACGATGTCGTCGACCACCTTGTCGTAGCGGACGCCAAGATCGAGGTCGACGCTCCCCCGCCCCGACACCTCCGCGTGTTGCTGCTGCTGCTGCTGTTGGTGTTGTTGTTGTTGTTGTTGTTGTTGTTGATCATCATCCTTCTCGCGGGATCGTTTGTAGCCAAGCTCGCCCTGCGCGCTCTCTGTTATTTTTGATGGCAACACGCCACTCAGCCGCATCGTATCTGAGCGTCGGCTCCCCGTGCTTGTCTTCACGGCCGTTGACTTGCCGCTGCTGCTGCCTTTACCGTTGTGATGGCCTCGGCTGTTGTCGCTGAAGGCAGCAGGGAGGTTCACTGTGCCCGGCGGCGGTGCGGAAAGTCGGCCAGTGACAGAGGGACGCACGGACGGCATCGGCGGTTTCCTGTCAAAGAGCGGCTGCTCACTCTGCTCATTTTCTTCAACCGCACGGCGTTGTTCACTGGCGCCCTTCTTCAGCTCTTTTACACGATCCGCGTACCGCAGTGTGTTAAGCGTGTGCTCGCAGCTATTACTCGACGGCGACACCGCACCGATCATGACTGTGCGACAGTTGCCTACAAATGAGTCCCGAAGCACCTCCGTCAGCTTCGACCCGCGGAATGGAACATGACGACGGTTGAGATCAAGAGACCGGATGCACTCCTTCAATGCCAAGAGACTTTTATTGATCTGCGCCCCCTCTATGCGGGTCTGGCGATCGCAGTCAAGCGTGTCCGCACCTCGCTCACTTCCAGCGAGGTCAATAAAAGTAAATTTACCAAGCACCTTCTTTTCCCCATGCACACGTATTTTGATCTCAAGGATTGCATGCGAACGGGAGCTCGTGTCGTTGGCGCCTGTTGTGCCGCAGCTTCGGATGCGGTTTCCCTCCTCAATGAGCCGCATGATGCTACCCACGTCTGATTGAAGATGCTCCGATAGCCCACATATATTTACATTTTGTTTACCGTCCTCTAAACACCGCAGGGGCTGACGTCCATTTAACAAGTCATACAACCTTCCGCTATAGATCTCATAGAAGGACACATACAGATCCTTTTCACTATCAACACGAGCAAACATTTCCTCTGCGGCAAGGGCGTAAATACCAGGCTCTGTCCCACTTCCCAGCATGGTGTGCGTTTTGCCACTTCCTGTCTGTCCATACGCAAAACACGTAGCACACCCTCCCTCAAAGACTGTATCAATTAACGTGGCAGCCGTGCGACGGTATACATCTGCGTTCGTGGTTGTTTCTGCAAATACTTCGTCAAAGAAAAATCGATGGGTATGTGTATATTTGGTTAGATCTACCTTTTGCCGTGGCTCTGCAAGCTCAAGCTCATCAAAGTTATTAGTTGATATTACATCCGAAAATCCACGCTGGGCTTCAACAGTGTTCAAGGGCCTTTTTCGAACCGCCACAACAATGCGACTTTTGCGCCGTTTGATCTCTCGGCTGTCAGCAGATTTTGTCAGCACCGTCGTACCACGCGCGGTGTACTGACGTTCCTTGCTCTCCTTTTCATCTGAAAGTTCATCTATATCTCTTATCACTGCCGACCTTGACGATCCCAAGGGCATCATGAAAAGCGAGTCTTCCTCGGCCGATGTTGTTGGTTTCGTTCTGCTGTTTGCCTCCCGCCGGAAGTGTTGTATCGCCTGGTAGAGGTGTATCTTCTCCTCGTCGTCGGTGACGCCGAAGTTGCGGTACTGGTCAATCTGAAGCAACATGAAGTCGTCGTACGACACGCCGGCGTCCATGAACCTCCCGAGGAGGTGGCCTAGGGAGTACTGTTCAAGTACTTCCAGCAGATGGAGTTCCCATGAAGACATCTGGTATAGAAGAAACACAAAACGAGAATAATAAAGGAAGAGGAAAAAAGAAAAAAGAAAATTAACAATACTATCCACACAATCATAGAGAAAACCACCAGGCCATTGAATACTCATCACGCAAGGAATCAATATTTCATTCACCCGGTTCTTTTTTTTTAAATTTAATTCATTCCTTAAGGACAAATGCAAACTGCAAAACAGTGCAATCAAAAAGCGGGATGAGGAAAAATAGGAGAGCAACGCGGAACAATCCAGAAGAAGGACATGTGTATAATATAGCATAGAGGAGGGCATTCAACCAAACAATACATATTTCCCCCTCCTTTCCTTCCCACCTCCACGCAACGGAGCGCCCCACACACGAGTCCGAGCACAATAATAACACCATCAATGTTTGAAAAGAGATAAAGTATACAAGATATACTTATAGCGGTGATCGGGGGACATGCCTGCAAGAACAAACACGGTGAAATGTCTACTTACACCGGAGTTTTTTTCTTTTCCTTTCTTCTTTTAAGTGGATGCCTCCCACAGTCACTACTACTAGTTTATTCTTCATATCACCACCACCACAACACCACAGGCAGAGGCTTTAAACAGGAGCAAGAAGAAGAATGCTAACAATACAGCCACCACGAAAATTACACGTTGTTGTTATTGTTGCTACCTTCCCCATTATTATTATTATTATTGCTATCGCCGTTGCTTGATGTCAGTTCTTGCTTTTTTTGAAGGAGAGCAGCCTTCTTTGCTGCAATAGCCTCCCGCAGCTTACGCAATGTCGCCTCCCTCTGCTCATTGATATTCGTCCGCTCCTTCAGCAATTCCTCCCGCTTCCGCTCGAGCTCACGCTTCTTGCGCAGCTCCAAAATGCGGCTCTGCAGTTCCGACTCCACGCCGCCTGTTGTCTCTCGCTGCCGCAGCGGGGCGAGTATCGTGCGGGCGTGCTCCCAGACGACGTCCATCCGCAAGCATCCCTCCTTGTACTTGAGCTCGTCGACCTGGTCGGAGTCGAGCTGCGCCACCTGCTCGATCGTCCATATGTTCCGCTCGATCAACTTCTTCGTCGTGTGCGTGCCGCAGCAGTCAAGCCACGCGATGAAGGTGCCGGGCGCCACATCAGGGGCGCACTCCAAGTGAATCAGCCACCAGCGGCGGTCCTCGTTGGTCACGCGGCCGCCGGTCGCAATGCCCCGCAAAGAGGGGGACACGAGCGGCCGCAACTGAAACGCCGTGATCCTACGCATAAATGTGATCCCTAAGAAAAGAAGAAAAAAAGTATATATATAGTTTTTTTTCTTTGTGTATGTGTGTGTGTGCACGCAACACCCCGCTTCCTCTCCTTTGTGTTTTTGCTTGAAGAAGTGAGAAACAGTTCCAATAAGAGAGGATTGTGCAGAACAACATCGGAAGATAAAAGAAGCATTTAAATAAAGGGATGAAATACGGAGAATACAGTAAACAACGAGAGGAGAGAGAGAGTGTGTGTGTTCACATGCCTCTCCTTTTTCTTTCCGTGTGAAGGTATAGAGATACACAGAGCATAACAACAACAACAACAACCTCCACCGGAAGCATATATATGAGAGGGACTGAAAAGGAGAAACAACAACAAACAAACAAAGCATAGTCGAGGTACAAATAAATCAGATTATACTGCAATGTGCATTCGCTACAGAGACATGCTCAATTTATCTATCTTACATGAACTCTCCAGCATCTCTCGTCCAGTGTACTTCCCCCTTCTCCCCATCTTTAGTGCCCCCCCCCCTCTCTTTCTCTCTCACTGCAGCACTGACACCAAATACATAACAACCATGTTGACAAAGACAGAGGGCGAACGGGAGATGGGTAGGCGACATAGTACTTGCCCGCACACACAGCGTCATAATTTAGACGCGGAAAAACAGCAAAATCAAGAAGAGGAAAGAAAGGAAGATGAATTCATTATCCAAACAGAAGAGAGCAACACCTTCACACACATACACACAGAGCTCCATTAGCACGTCATTTGCGATGAACTTTAGATGAAAGTAAAAGGCCCGTAAATCAGACTGCAATCACATAATTTTACATATATCAACCTTTCTTTTTCTTTTTTGTCTTCCATACTTTTTTTTTTGTTCGTTCTTTCTTTTTCTTCTTCCTCTTCTTCTTTAATCATCATTTTCCTCCTCCCACGGCATCAGCGGGAAATCTATTCCATCAGTTCGGGCTGACTCCTCCGACTTCTTTCCAGAAGCCTCTGCTGTCACGGTGGGTGGCACCCTTGTTGTGTCGATGTCTGCATCCTTCTTCGGCTCACTCGTGCTTGAAGCCGGCAGAGAAACAGGACTGTGGTTCTTTTCCTTTTCCTTCTCCCCCTCCTTAGATATGGAGGATTGATCCGCGTTGCTATCACTCTCATTTTTGTTGTTATATTCCCCTGCGTGGCCATAAAGGTCCATGTGTGTTTTCTTCCACTCTGAGTATTCCGCGAGCCGCTCCCGCAGACGTTTCAGAACAACGCCGGTTAGTTTCAATGCTTCCTCCGACAGGTCAGTACGTTTGAAGTAACCGTCCAGTAACTTCACCTGCCCCTCACATGCTCCCGCCGCCGCCGCTACTAACATTTCCCCATACGGTGCGTCGTCCGTGAGATATTCAATGAGCATGTCAGCCGCCTCCTGCGCGCTTTTTATGTGCTCAAGAACAGTCTTCTCATCCACGGTGCGAATGGCGGACATGTCCCGTGGTTTCACTGCCGGGGGTGCATTCAGAACAGTGAGTAATATGCGTACCTGCTCATCATTTTTACACAGACTCAACGCAGCCACTTTCCAGAAATAATTTGCCCAAAAAACCTCTTCCTTTATTTTGCCAGGAACCATATTGTAACGCTGCTGCCGCATTCTTGGCGGGGCTAGTAGTCCAGCATGTACGTCGTTATCATAGTTAAATAATGAATGTGTGTTCGTGATAAGTCGCTGATTTAGTCCACATTGCAGTAAAAGCGCCTCTTCATCTTTTGAGAAGCCCCGGTTAGGGCCGTAACGAAATGTTCCCTCGTCCTCCACAATCTGCTCTGCTATGAGGTGGCGCCACTCCTTTTCCCTACCAACCCAATTCTCTGGCACGTTGTCCCACGGCACACTCTGCGGCTTCTCCTCTACATGCGTCCCATACTCTACCCGCGCCTCGTCATAGGCCTTTGAAAATTTACGCATCATTGTATTCACCGACTGCGAGAGTGAACCCCACAGTCTAAATGCAGTCTTATTCGCCCACTCAACCGTCGGGTTTACACCCGTCTGTATTGTTATATCCAGCGACAAGGTGTCCCCGTCGCCCTCTGTAAATTCAGGATCGCTCAGAATCGTTGGGGGTATGAGCTCTGGGAAGCACGCCTGCAGCTGCCCCGCCGAGAAGGAGAAGGCCTCCACCTGCTCAATGTCATGTACGCGGGACTCGTGCACGCGGTTCACAACTCGGGCGGTGACGGAGCAGCCGCCCGGGTAGAGCGGCTTCTCACCGGTCGGCGGGGGAATCAGTTCCAGCAGCAGAGCGATGTAGTCATCCTCCTCCCGCCCCTTGGCTACTACGCCGCGGATGAGCACGCAGCGAAACTGATGCTTCTTCATCACATGGTTTGGCGTCCAGAATGGGAGAGAGGTGAGTTTGTTCTTGCGGTTGAGGTGCTTCAAGCCAGAGACATTCCACCGGTATGTACTCACGTCGTTGGAGGGGTTTGCCAGAAGCTCAATGGACGTCATTTGACGCACCAAAGCCACACAAAATGAGAAAGCACAAATAGTAATAAAGAAAAAAAAAAGGGGAAAAACTTGCTTAATATCAAATGGAAAACGAAAAACACAATATATATCCAGAATCTCTTCACTATTATGGAAATAACTATGAGGAAGGAAACAATGAAAGAAGCAAAGAGAGACCCATAAAGAAGTATATGCGCATAAATAGACACATACAAATATATATCCATCTATAGTATTATAAGGGCAGCTCGATGATGATGATAATTCTATTTGTTTTGAGACTACAGAACTCTTTAGGAGCAGACGATATCAATGTAAATGTAAGCAACAACGAAATGAATGGACTGGAACACATTGGGAGATGCGAGGAAAACAGAGGGGAGTGGAAGTGGAGTTTAATATGCCTCATGACGAGGCAAAGAAAAAGAAAGAAAAAGAACAACAACAAAATTCATTGTAATTTCTTCTATTTATTTCTCCTACCTACTCATCACCGGCATCCCCTCACCCTCAAAGAGATAGAAAAGCAAGCAAATAAACAATCCACGATTGCGTACATATAATGAACTCTATTCCTTTCTTTTCCCTCATATATAATTTTACTACACCCCTACACGTTGCTCACATATTTCTGCACTCACAACGGTGACATCTATCAGCTTTACACATGCCTCTGAAATAAGTTTAGCCTCCAGATGCAGTCGAAACGGCTGCAGGAAAGAATCCTCCCGTCTAGCCTTATTAATAATCAACCCCATCGACAACTCCGCCGCCCGCGCCTCTGCTGCCGCGGCGGCCGCCTTCGCGATGTGTTCATTCGGCGCTGTTGGCCCTACGGCCGCCAAGTACCGCTCGAGCTGCTCGAATGGAATGCAGTACCGCACCGCGAGACCCATGCGCACACACCCGTCCTTCACCTGCACCGCCTCGAGCACGCAGTCCACCACCCCACCCTCGCCCTTCTCGTCAAAGACCGCGCGGGGGAGGGTGAAGGCGCTAAAGAAGGAGGAGGGCGGGACGAGCACAGTCGTCTTGCTGCTGTACAGGAGGTGGCCGATCATGCACATGAGGGGGCGGAAGTGGTAGACCTGCATCATGTCCTCGCCGGCCTCCCGCTCCTTGTCCATCGACGTGGCCAGGATTGTCTTGCGGCGGGTCTCGTAGACAACCGTGACGCAGTTGGGGTGGACGTGAAGAATGCAGCGGCGGTAGAGACGCCAGAGGCAAACGGTTGCGGCAACGCCCACGGCAATGGGTAGGGCCATTGGGCCAGCTATTGATTCTCTCGAGGGGGAGACTGTCATTATGGCACACGTGCTACAAGAAGCGGATTCTTTTTTCTTTTCCTTTTGTTTTTCTTCTTACTCTTTAAAAAATAAATAAATATACTCACTCACGTGGGTTAAGAATTATATATATATATATATATATATATATATATGAATAAGAAAAAAGTTGGTTTGCTTCAAAGTTGTATTATCTAGTGTCGATGATAGTGACGAATACGTGCCAAAGAAAGCCTCCTATCCTTAATAACTATGAAGTGAAGATTTGAAAACACCAAACAACAAGAAGAAAGATTTTCCTGGGATGGCACCAACACGTAAAGAGTCAGGCGTGCACAGCAAAAAAATAAAAATAAATAATAATCACACATTGAAGCGCAGGACCCAGCACGAGTATAGTCCATGTAAATGCTTTATTTTTATTTTTTTGCATGACTCTGTGAATTGAATTGATTAGTGTCCAAACGTAAGAGGGTTAGAGAGAAATTCCACAATAGCTTTCTCACCACGGACAGGTCATAAAAAGAAAAACACAGACGATACCCACACCCACACCCACACCCAATCATCATCATCATCCTGGTGGCCACCTAGAATGGTTGGATTGCAGCCAACTCAGCCGCGGTAAATGGCACCGTACTGTGCTGCAGACCCTTTTCAGTCATCAAAGCCAAAATATTGTTTACAGCCACACCGTACGTTGTAACGTGAACGTCTGTTAGAAAACCAAAGCGGCGGTACGCCTCCATCGCAACCTCCCGCATCTCTTGCTGCGTCCGCAGTCGCCGCTCCTCCACGTCCTCCGGGGCCCGCCGACGTATTCGCTCCTGCCGGATCTTCTCCTCAACAAATAAAAGAACTCCAACGTGGCACGGCGGGAGATCAGACGGCCACTTGTACACCGCATCGCCCGCCGCGGGAAGCGCCGCCAGTTTACATGTATTCGCGAGCGCCATCGCACACGTGGAGGACCACCAACGGTCAAACACGACAAACTGGCGTTCCTCCGTGGCGTGCATGGCGTCCCACGCAGCGAGATAGTTTGCCGCGCTGTAGAACGCCCGTGCGGTGTTCTCATTCTGCCGGCGGAATATCTCGCGGATGTCACCGAGGGTGGGATCGGGCGTGCGCAACAACACCGCGGACTGACCGAGTTTCTCAACGAGGGCACGCGCCACGACGGACTTCCCAACGCCATCAATGCCTTCCAAAAGAATTATTTTTTTCTCATGTGGCTGCTTTTGTTGTTGTTGGGAGACAATTGGGACGCGCTCCACACGACGCAGGAATTCTGTACACGGTGCAGTCCACCAGGTGGGACGTAGCCGCTCAACAGCTTGCAGGACTTCCACACATGCTGTCTTGCCATGAAACACGCTGTAGGTCATCGCGATTTCTTCGCTAATGTGCCAAAATACAAACAAACAAACAAAGAAGAAAACAAATAAAAATGAGTGAGAGTGAGTGAGAGAAAGAGAGAGCGAGATAAACCCACGTCCTCATACATATACTTTTTCCTTATAATAAAACTGAAATCCCCCATCCATCCATCCATCCATGTCTGTGGGCTTTTCTTTTATTTTCCCTTCCTTAATGTTTTTCCACCGCCTGACTTCTCGATCATTTCAATTGTATACCCTCCCTCACCCCCTTCACAACAGAATCCAATTTTGACAGTAGAGGTGATTTGACTGTGGGTACGGGTGCTGCACAAACCACTTCGACGGCGCCACGACCCTGCGAAGGGGACGATCGTTGAGGTACGCGGCCCACCACGACCACGTCGAGTTCGACATGACTACATCGTCGCAGCTCGACAACATGAGAAGCTCCAGCACTTCTCTAGGCGCATGGCTGCCGCACGCAAACGGCACCCGCTCCCCCGCCGCACGCACCAGCGACACCTCAAGCCCCGCATACTTACTGCGAAAGTACCCAACAACAGATGAACCATATCGTTCTTCCTCTGAGAAGACTAAGAGATGAATCCCCCCGCGACGTTTTTGAATAGACTGTAGCTGCAGACTGTGGCCCAGCAACTGTCGCACCGCTGCATCGTAGTAGTCGAACTCCAGGATCTCGAATACATCGCGTAAACGCAAATAGTCACCTCGACGAATATGAAGGCCAACGTGCTGCACTGTACTGGGATCACTGTAGTTGTCACGCAGGTGCTTCGCTGCCGCCTCGCGCAGCCTAGAGGGAATAACATTCTGCACCACTGGATAGTCAGAAAAAAACGCTTCAGACTGGAAAAACCCAACCATGTTGTACACACATTCCTTCGAGGTGTCTAGTTTCACCGGGGCCACCGGACGCTGCTCAGGCACAATGACTTCGGGAATTCCCTTGGGAACATCAGACCCAACATTGTGTGCATGCAGGTCCTCAAAGATAGACTGCCAGTAAACAGGCCGCGGCTGCTCGTTACTGCTGCTCCACGGCACCCGTGTCAGTACAGCCGGCAAACCGTTGCGCCGCGACGTTGCCAACAGATTTGCCACGAGAAAGAGCTGGTTCCCCAGTCCACCCACCACATTGGTTGTGATATATGCCCTGCTCTTCATCCCCACACTGAACAAGGTGTGGGTGAGGCATAAATAAATATATGTATACAAGAGGCAAGAAAATCAACGAAGGAAAATGAATCGGTAAAAGAATAACAATTACACACACACAAAAAAAAAAACCACAATATAATAAACAAGACATTACAGCAACCCATATCCAGCAGCTAAAGATCAACATTTCTTTTTCTTCTACCTTTCTCATTCATTCTTGCTCGGAGACAATTATATTTATGAATCCCCTTTTTCTTCTTCAACGACGTGTGTGTGTGCATGTATATTATAGATAAGAGAAAAACAGAATTCCAACTGGAACTTAATCGATACATTCCATTGTTGATGTATGCAATACAGACTAACTGAGAATAAGCAAAACAAATGTGTACATACACAGCTCCTGGAAGAAGGACACAATGTGGTGGACTACAACACCACACGAGTGACGACTGATTAGAGTCTCTCCGAGTTTCCAGTCATGTAACACAAATATCATGGTAACAGGTGAGAAGGATACACGAAATGCAGGGACGAATGCATCCAACGAAGGATATATATATATATATATATATATATATATATCTCATTTTTTCTTCTTCTTTTCACTCACAAATTCACCTTGCAGGTGAGTGAGATAGGAGAGCGAGACAACTTCAAGCAGAAACACACATTACAAGCTAAGAGGAAAATAAATCAAAAAAAAGGGACGAGAAAGAGAAAAGTTCTAGCAGGACACATCATGTGGGAGAAATTACAGGAAGAATCGGCGGGATGAATCACACAAAGACGCACATACAGAGAGAGAGAAAACACATCGAACAAATACAGAGTATCACACACGCATATATTCCTCTTCACTATCTTACTTCTATCCCTCTCTTTCTTCATTATTCCTCTCCCGGTTCCATCACTCACGGCAGTCCTCGGTAACTAATTCCCTTATGCTTCATAAGTTCCTGCAGATCGCCTCCTTCCACCATCTTCTGCACAACATCGAGACCCCCTACAAACTCCCCCTTAAGGAACAACTGCGGTATAGTTGGCCATGCACTCACTTCCTTCACGTGTGTCCGCACAACGGGGTGGGCCAGCACGTCAAACGATGTGTACTCCAAACCAAGTGCCTCCAAAATGTCTATCATGCGCTTTGAGAAGGCACACATGGGCGCCTCTGGCACGCCCTTAATAAACGCGACAACATCTTCCGTCCTGATGGTATCATCAATGTCCTTCTTCACCATGGCGATTTCGTCGTCTGCGAGCTCGGTGTTGACCAAGCGGGGCTGAAAGTCGGGATGCGTCTCTTCCGTGTCATGAACATCACCGCCGACACTAACACCGTCCCCGGCAGCCGGAGTTGTGGGGGTGAGAAGACGTCGTTGCTGATGCAGCGGGAAGAACGATGATGAAGATACCAGTACCGCAGGGAAGTACCGCACAACGAGCGCCCCGGACCGACCGGATAATGCGTTACAAAACCGCTTCATCAAATCTGTGATTTATTAAATGCACAAATGGCAAAAGTAATAATAGCAACAGGAAAAAGGGAAAGTGTCAGAAACAAGAGAACGAGAAGCCAAACGCCACTTCCCCCACCAACGGAAACATACATAATACCCAACAGAAACCACGAAAGGTAATCACATTAAAAAGCAAAAAAAAAAAATACAAACAAAACGTACACCAGACACACCCACTCAGCAAAAAAAAAAACGGTGTCTACGTAGCTCACATAAGAAGATTGTAGGTGAGTACATTGTGTTGGTGATTCAATAATCTATCCACAACATGAATCTTTTTCTTGTTCTTACGTCTTTTTCTTTTCGTTTAATTGTTAGAAAAAGGGAAGAAAAAGAAACGGCTCTAGGTTTTCTTTTCTTGCTTGTATTGTTTAAAGAAGAAAAAATTATACAGTACAGACGCTATGCTTCGCTATCACTATCACTGTCGATCAAGAAGCGTTTGATGTCAAGTTTCCCAAGTCCAACAGCTGGCCGCACCTGGGCCGTTGTTGCTTTTGCGGGTACAGACGCTACAGACTTGACTGCCGCACTCGTCGGCACAGCAGCAGCAGCAGCAGCTGGTTTCCTTTCCATCACCTCATGCTGACTGTCTGACGAATTTGTTTGCAGTGTTGAGCATGACAACTGCCTCCTCACGGGTACAGAGGGGGGCACTGGAGCACCTTTTCCCATTTGATCTGGCACTACTGTGGATACTGTGGATACTGTTAGTGCTGTTGCTGTTGGTTCTTTCGGTTGTGGAGGTTGTTGTCTGCATCCAAACTGAACAAACTGTGGCAACATGTTAAGGGTCTGCTTGGTTTCCACCACCCCACGCTCAGAAGCAGTATTTGTGCCGACTACTGTGCTCACGGGCTTCTGCTGTTGTTGTTGTTGTTGTTGCTGTTGCTGTGGACTCTTCTTTGGCTTACGCTTCGTGGCGGCGAGGGGCTTGCGTGTGGGGCTGACCGTTGAAGGCTTTGTGTCTTCCAATACATTATCATTATACTTCGTAATGGGAAGGGAAGGCACAGGAGTCGCAGTAGTAGTACCAGCATCGCCACCCCCGTGTATGATTGACTCTGAATGCGAAGGACGAGTTTCTCTCTTCTTGCTAGTGTAATCTCTCCTATCCTCTGAGTTAAAAGAAGCATCTTCATCCACACTCCTCACATTTGTTTGCTCCTTCGATTTTGATACACTTGGCGTGGTGTACTGATACGTTGTCGATCTCTGTGTCCGGGTTTGATACTTGTGCGTGTTGATACCAAGAAACCACTTCTCCTCCTGCGAGAGGAATGCGGACACCAGCTCCACGGTGGCCTCCTGCAGCACCGCAAGGCCCTCCGCAAAGGCAGCAAGGGCCTTTTCCTGCTCCCCCGTTGGATGCAGCAACGGCTTCACCTCGCCGTAGACATCCTTCGCGCGGCGCAAGTCCAGCCGCATTGCGTTGTAGATGGCCCGCACAAGTGATCTATCAGCTTCCTCCTGCAGCCGGTCAATTTCAGCATGAACACGCAGTAATGCCTCCGTCACTTCACGGCGGTGTCGCAGACATTCTCCTTTATTCACTGTCGGCGCATCCATCGCAACGGGACGCACCGCGTGCGGCCGCTTCTTCTGTGGGACGGTGCCGCTGCAGCGCGACGATGCCGGCCGGTCTCTCCGCGACTTCTCCGATGGCACCTCGCTCCCAACACCGTAGTACACGCGTCTGTCTGGAAGAATGTGGGGCTCCTCCACTCGCCAGTCACGCGACCCCCCGCGATTCGTTTTTCTCCACTCCTCTTCATAAATCTTGTGATCATTAGTATCATCATCATAACTGTGGTTGTCGTTGTTACTTTTGATGATATTCTTGACGCCGCACTCGCGGAACCGATCGGTGCTTTGCCTGGTCGGAGCAGCAGATCCATCGTTAGATTTCTGCTCCTGCCGCGAGAGTTTCCTGTCCAGCTCTCTGACGATAGACTGTAAGTTCGGCACAAATATCGCCGGTGGCTGCTGCGCCTCTATCAATGCATTCAGCGTGGCGCTGATGTCTGTCTTTGGGCCTTTCTGCCGCAGCGGCAGCAGTGTTCTCTCTGTCTGCTCTGCCGCCTCACGTGGTGCATGCACCTTCGAGGAGCTCATTATAGCTAGGAGAGTATCCCGCACGCACTGCGGCACCGACCCCCAGTCGCCCACGCCCCACTCAATCTCTTGCAGTAGCGACGATGTCACCGCAACGTCCGTCATTTGATTCCCCCACCCCTTTGCACGTCAATTATCAGTGATGCCGGGACTGTTCACCCTCGAGTTTTTTTCTCTTCTCCCTTTCCTGTCCCTCCATTTATATTACATGAGGGGAAAGGGATGTAAAGTAACAATGATAGAGAGAAGGAAGAAACAAGGGAAGAAAACTGAAGGAGTACATGAGGATAGGAGTGTTAAAACAGATTTTATATGTATACATTACATATATTTCTCTCATTTGCACATAACAGACCAAAACAAGACGTGACTATAATAATGATGCTCTACTACTAATGCAGCAGTAATGATAACGCGGAAAAAGATACAATTACATTTGTATACTAGGCACTTGAAAAAGAACACAAACCAAAACACATTAAATAAATGAATATAGTTTTAAGTGATTGGAGCTGTATTCATCCCAAAGCATAGACAAGCAGAAGAATAATGATGTAGAACCATCCCGCCACTTCTATGAGTAAGACCCCATCTTTCTTTCTTGTTGTTTTCTTTTTTGTATTCGGTATATGTGTGCCAATGTGTCTCCTCCTTCTTTTTTTTTCTGTTTTCTCCTTCTCCTCGTCGATCCTCTTTCTAACCATGACACCCAGATATATATATATATATATATATATATACATGCACAATCTCTCCCTATCTCCTGCTTGATTCTCTTACCTTTCTGAATTCAGACTGCTTAGAAGACTTTGCAAAGACGTACGGTGATTTGATTCGCCAAAATTCCCAGAGACGGATGCTCTCCGCTGCTCCATGATATCATCCGCTACGTGATGGAGTGACTGCTCATTAAGTAGCGCAATGCGGTTCATGTAGCGATTCTGCATCTCACTCAGCATGGAGTCCTCATCCATCGGCTTGGAAGGCGCGCTGCCCTTCCCCGGTGTGCACTCCCGTTCGCCCGCATTTTGATGGAGGTCGAACGGCGCCCGCTGCCCACTCCCGCTGCCCACGCCATTCCCTGAGCGCAGTCCCGATGTAAACATGCACGACGTGCCGCGCTTTGGTGTGCTGCCCGTTGTCAGATCGTCCGGCGGCAGGTCCCACGGGTTGAGCCCCATCGCCCGCTTCTCCTCGTCGGTGAGAACGTTCGCCGCGAACCGCACGGACGCCCACCGCAGCACGTCGACAGCGTCCGCCACCTCGTCGATGATCGCCTCAACGTGCGAGAGCCGCCGCGCCGCCTCCCCGTCGATTGGAACATTTGCCGGTATTTCGTCCGCCGCGCCGAGCCGCCGCCCCTCCCGCACGGACCGCAGCAGCGCCGGGTCGAGTTGCGCCGCCGTGCGCCAGAGGGAGCGGAGGTGGTGCCGCAGAGCCTCGCGCGTCGCCTCGACGTTGTTGTGGAACAGCGCGAAGGCCCGCACGCCATCGTCCCGCAGCCGCGCCGCGTCGTCGAATGTCCGCACGCTTCGCTGCAGCGCCTCCTCCGAGAGCGGCGCGGCTGCCGGGGGGGCGACGGAGACATCGACCACCTGCCCCGCCTGCGACTGCCGCCCCGCGAGCGCCAACACGACCGCCTCCCGCACGCAGCGCGGGACCTCCGCCCAGTCGCCGTCGCCGTTCGCCACCGCCCGCGCCACCTGCCCAACTTGGCCCTCGTCTATCATTGCTCCCGCTAATCCCCTTGATGATGCGCAGGAGGTGGAGGTGGAGGATACAATACACACAGAAAGAAATGCAGAGAGAGAGAGAGGAGATGACTGTGGCAGAAGGAAGAATATCGTGAAGAAAGGATTTTCAGGAGGGCAATGTCTCCCAGTTCGTTTAACCGGGAATAATAACAATGATAATTTGACTGGGAAGCACAATTATGATCACAATAATAGGCAATGAATGAGAGAAGGGGGAATATATATATTAATATGTCTCGGTGACGTCAAGGACGGCAAACACGTGTTGATTGTCGTCAAGTACATCGCAGACACGAGCCTCCGGGTCGCATGTCACTCCACCTTCTTTCTGGATACACTTCGGTGCCCCGTACTTGCGCCCGAATGATGAATCGTAGTGCACCATTGCCGCGTTGGCGAGCCAAATTACATCTTGCGTGCCGTCACCACACTCCAGCGGAATAACTTTCTCCCTCACATGCACATAAATGCGCATTCCCACCAATTGTCTATTCACACGCACACACTCCTTTCCTTTCCTTTATTTATATCAGCAGATGAGAGGAACAAAATGAGGAGAATAAGCGCATTCAAAACAAAAACAAAAACAAGGGAAACTCACATATGCACGAACATTCAATACAAAGGAATAAGAAAACCCATTCATACCGCAGACACACACACACGCAGGTATATTCTTATAATCATTTACGATCATCATCTCTGCCACGAAACGAATGTAACAAGAACAACCCCAAACCAGACAACCGCATGGTGGTTTAGGAATGCCGGTGTAATTGTGCTTTTTTTTTTCCACTGTGAATCATTTTAGTAGCCGTTGTGACTCTTAAGCTGCGCAATTCGGCGTGGGTCCAACTCGTGCTGCAGCGCCCCTGCTGTCTCTCCTGGTGTTGGTGTGCGTATCATATTTGATAGCGTCAGCGTGTCCTGGGCCTCGCGCTGCCGCTTAGCAATCTCAACCAACTCCGGCGGCAGGCTGTCCCCGTAGATATTCTTGATGTGTGTATACATCTGCTCCTCACGCTTTGGTTGCACCCGCAGTATTGTCATCCGAAGGAACTGGTATGCAAAACCCATGACAAGCATGGAACACCAGAAAAACTGAATTTTGGTCCGAGTTGGCATCCGCTCATACCTCGCCACACCCGGCAAAGACGACATGGCACCTTACAGAATATATATATTGATACAGGACTTACCTTCCTTTCCCTTCATACGCAAGAAAATGATGACAAAGAATACAGAAGGAGAGATATAGAGATAAACACATACATACATACATAGATAGAGGAGTGAGATAGAGGGATATATATATATGAATGCAGAAGAAAGTAAACCAGCAGCTCCTGCCAACACACATACACACACCCATATAGAGAGAGAGAAAAAAAAAGGAGATTCAAACACTGTTAGCCCCATTTCCATCATTTGTCTTCTTTTCACTGTCCATGAAGCCGATGTACAGCACGGTCTCCCCGCGAACGAAGCAGAGCTCCCGCTGCTCCCCGTCCTTGTCGAGGACGGCGTTGAAGTTGTTGTCGACGCCGCGAAGGACCCCGTCGTGCGTCTCGCCGAAGACGGTGAAGCACACCGCCGGCTTCTGCATCATCTCCGCTAGATTCACCGACGCCATGACTGTACCCCCACCAACTGGCGAACATACATACATAGATACATACAAGCAGCACGAGAGAAAAAGAAAAGGAAAAAGAAGACGTTAGAGCAGAGAAACAAGAACAAGAACAACAGCAAAAAAGAAAGAGATGTCAAAAGTACTGTCAAACAATTCCATGCACAGCACACCGACTCCCCATCTTTCATACAGAATATCAGAAATAACAGCAGGAGCACTGATCAATGAGTTCTGTCATCAAGATACATATACTCACTCCTCCCCACATATACACAGAAAAAGGAAAGGATGGGGATTAGGGCAGACATACATGTAATATATGGCAGAGAATAGGGAATGTATCTCCATTCATTATGCTCAGACACGGGTTAGATTCCATTGTATTGTTTTTCAACAAACGGACCGAGCACATGAAGAAAGAAAACAAACCTTATACACAGAATCCGCAAAAAGAAAGAGGAGGGTAACAAAAAACACAATAAAAAACAGAAATGCATACAACTCAAGAAGACAAAAAAAAAAATAACAATAACAAAAAACTAGATCGGATGCAATATATATATATATATATATATATAGAGAGAGAGAGAGAGAGAGAGGGAGAGAAAGAAAGATTGATACAAGCTACATACCTGTTCACATACAAGAGATATCTACTGTATTTCTTCCTGGTAGGTCCATATTTTATTTTCGTTACTAAAGGAATCTTCCACAAAATCATCTCTCCATCCACAGGAAGCAGTCATGGAGACTTAGTACGGTTCACCCAATCCCCCACCCCCTCCATCCAATATTACAGACGACGCGCCTCTCCTTACATTCTCTGCATAAGTATTCCGTTGAGCCTTGATATAACAACCCTCGTTCATGTCCTTCCGACGCTCCACGGACTCATCCTTCTCCAGCTATAAGCGACCCATGCACTCCGCACGAAGTTGCCTCTGTATGACTGGTGTGGGGTGACGTGCATAGAAAGACTTGTTGTTGTTGTTGCTATTATTATTATTATTCTGCTGGTAACTCAGCCGAGGTGAAGACCGTGACAGGGACAATGTGAATTGATTCTGCTGTGCCTGCCTCCGCCGAAATTTATTGGGAGCAGACAGGGACCTACATCGCGTTGTCACTTCCGGCAGCAGTACAATTTCTTCAACGTTGGATGTATGTAATGCGGCGTCCGTGTGCTCACTGCTGCCGCTACTCACACTCTCAACCTTCTCTGCAATATTCCGTCGCCGCTGCAGACGATGCTGCTGCATCTTCGCTAACAACACCGTCTGCCACTCGTGCTCTATCAGACGACGGGCGATGGTCTCCTGCTCTACACTGATGCACAGAAACATTGCGATGGTCTCCCTCAAGTACACAAAGAGCATCACCTTGCGCTCGACACCCAACACGCCTCTGTAATGACGGAATATTATAACGCGACGATCCACAAGAGAAAGTTCAATAATGACACGCCGCCTCTCTTCTTCCCTTAGCAACACCTCCCGCAACGCCGCCCTTTCCCGTTCCCGGGCGAGGAAGGAATGTCGACGCTCACGCACAAACGTGGGACTTCGGTCTATCGTTGAGAAGTCCTCCTCAGTATCAAGCTCAGAGATCCCGCGTGGGTGCTCATGGCGAACACTTGCGGTGGGCATGCTAACATCTGGCCATGTGGTGGAGGCCCCTGTCTCTGCACGGCGATGAAATGTGCAGCACTCCGAGGGTGCAGCATCAACAGTTGTAGAGGAGCATACAAACGAATCTGAGAGTTCATTTCTGCATGTTTCCGCAGAGTTGTGTTGACCCACACATTCTACGTTGGACAGTGGGACTATCTCGGTTGTGTTTATTTCCAACTGCGATGACGGCACCAGTGATTGGGATTGTTCCTTTCCTTTTTTTCCACTCTCAATGCCGAAGGCTAATGGGTGCTTATCACCGCTGCTTTCTAGATTATCCAAGTCTCTCTTATCACCAACGATTGTGGAGATGTCATTTTTATCACGACCACAGCAGCAGACACCCATGTAAATCAATATATAAATAAATATTCCAGAATTATCCTTTTCTCTATATAATGTTGGTACGTGTTATTTCTTGCTCACTCACAACGTCTTCTAGCAATGACTGCGCTCCGCTTTGTCTATTCACTGACTCTCACTTGTTCTGTATAATTATAACTCTCTCCTTCTATTGTTTTATCCTATTCGCTCCATGTAACGAACCAAACTATTCCAAGAAAAAAATTATATATACTTCTTTACCTGAGTTTATGTGCCTCTCCTCTCCTCTCTTCCTAGTACAAATTCCCTTCACCACTGCTGTGACAGCCAACATGCAGGAGAACAACAAGAGCCGAAAGAGATGAGAAAACAAAGAGAAATGGAATGCATACACTTTAAGAGAATTTTTTTATCCAAGCAGCCACCATCATAGAAGAACAACAAAAAGAGTAGTTTCTCATCTTCCTCACCCCCAACAGAAAAATATATTCCCAATAAAGCAAAAAAAAAAAATAATTATAAAAAAATAGCTGTTAGGTCATTCAACGAAGAGTATCCCCCTCCTCCTACCACACAAACACAGAGAGAGAACCGACACGATGAATAAAACTACTGCACTTCTCACATATGCTCCTCCTTTTCCGCGTCACGCAAAAACTTCACAAAGTCCTTCTTGCTGATGTAACCAACAAACTTTGAGTGGTGACACGCCATGATGTGGCGCAGCCCGAGCGACTTGAAGAGGTACAGCACGCGGGAGACGGGGCACTCCGGCTCCACCTGCACGGTCGGACTCTCCACGACGGACGTGAGATTTATTTCGAGTTCTCCCTCCCGCAGACTGGGCGATGGAGCCGCAGCGAAGCGCACAGCCGTAGTGAAGTTGACACGACTGTCATCTGCAGCAGCCACTTGAATTGCACGCACAATTTTCTCAGTGGGAGCGTAGCCGATAAGAGTCATGTCTGCGGCCGTGTTCACCACAGGGAAGCCGAAGACATTCATTCTTTGCAGTAGTTGATTCAACTGGCCAACAGTAAACCCGTATGTCGTAAGCACAGTAAATTTCCGCTCCCCATACACGTCTTCTGCTGTAGCGTCAATATAACATTCCTTTTTGGGATCAAGGAAGGGTAAATTATTCTCCGTAATACCCATTTCATATGTGCCCTCTACTCCTACTGCCTCTGCTGCAGCCTTGGCAAAGAGAATACCGATGATCACAGGTACAAGATAGTCCAGCGACCCTGTTAACTCAAACATGATAATCGCAAGACATATAGTCATGCGGGTTACACCTGTCAGCATGGCAGCGGCGCCAACGATGGCGTACACACCTGGTATGACACAGAGATCTTGATCGTAACACTCAGCAAAGATGTAAGAGCTTGCATAGGACTCTTGAAGTGCACGGAACATAATACCAAAGGCCCGTCCATATAACGCACCTATCGCCAATGAGGGAACAAGAATTCCAGAGGGAAGAAACGTACCTATTGTATACATACAGAGCACTAATTTTACTGTTGCCGTGATGAGGAGGTATATAAACGTGCGTATATTACTATCTTGACAGAGTTCAATAGTACTATTTGGAGTGCAGTCCTGAAATGCATCACCAAGTAACTCCAAGAGACTCCCTGAACTATACGGTGTAACAAAGTTTACAACAGCCGTGACCGCTGCGACTACAGCCACTTCCGTTACACGCCACTTCTTAAAACGTCCCTTACGCCAACGGATAATACGAATGTTCACTACATTGAAGAGAGAACCAGCGAATCCACCTACTACACCCATAAGAGCAAAGACTGGCAGCTGAAAGAACTGCCAGTTATGCCTATAGTTTACACTGAACTGCACAATGCGCCCAGTGTGCCAGAGATCTATCCGTGACTGCACCAACACAGCGGTTACACCACAAATAAGAGCCGCCATCATGGCTTTGAAGTTGTAAAAACTCGATATTTCCTCTAGAGCAAATATAACGCCTCCGACAGGTGCACCAAACGCCACAGCAACACCACCCGCTGCACCCGCAGTGATGAGCTCACGTTTCTTGACTTGCGACCGGTAGCCTGGAAAGAAATTGGCAATAATTCCACCAGCACATGCACCAATGTGAACAAAGGGACCTTCTTTTCCAACCACAAGACCGGAACCCGTAGAAAAACTCATTCCAATGGCTTTTGTAATGAGCGTCCATCCACCCAAATAGCGACGAACATGATAGCCTGACACAATCGTCTTTACCTCATTGATACCACCGCCTGCCGCATATGGGGCGTACACCTTGCAGAGAAAGGACGCCACTATTGCCGCGAGTGTGGAAATTAATACGTAAAGACAGAAGTCAGCAAACCCAACCACAGGATCTCCACGGCCAAGGAAGAACTCGCCCCATGTATAATAGCCATTGCATTCCTCCTCTTCTGCACAACAAAGACCTCGACCAAGCCAGAAGAAATGAGCACAGACACCCAACCGAAACGCGGATACCCAGTGAGAACAGGCATCACAAAACACACCCAGTAAACCCAGGAAAAGTCCCGTTAAAGAAGCAGCCAAAAAGCCCTCATTATGGGTAACTGCACTCCGAGTGTGTGCGGTAATTGAACTTCCATGACATCTGTTGTATAACGCCGTGCGTCGCTGATTTGTCTCATGCTGTGAACTGATCCAGTCAATTGTCGACCAGTCAGATTCTATCCGTGCATTGACAATACCGGTAAATGCACCATTTGACTGCTGCTGCTGCTGTTGTTGTTGTTGTGGTTGCATGGTGCTACTTCTTCTAATGTATGTATACACACCCACTCTTCTATGCATGTCATAAATAGTGTCATGCATGTGTATACGTGCAGAAATACAATTAAATGAAATGAGTGAGAAAAAAAAAGCATACAGAATAAAGAGGAAGAAAAGATCAAGAAGGGAATAAACGGGAATTCGTAAGTACTACTCTCTTCTCATGTCCCGTATTCTTTCTATTGGCCAAACAAAGATGAACATGAATATATATATATATATATATATATATATATATAAACTTCATCATTTTATTCGCTTTTGACTTCGTATTCTTTCAGGAGCCAGTCCATCACTCTTACTCTCCCTTGATGCGCTTCACACGCTCCGCGATTTTCTTCTCCTTCTCTCTTCGACGCTCCTCCTCCTCTGCGCGTTTCTCCTTCTCGCGCTGAGCCACATCAAACGCATCCCCTATTTCCCCTTGCTTCACACGGAACGCCTGTGCAAACCTCTCAGCCGTCTTCTGTGACTCCTCTTTTTCCGCGCGCCCCGCCTCATTAACGTCGTTCATGTAATTGTTCATCAACGACGCATACATCGTCTGGCACTCGCGCTCGACGACATCCGCCGCTACGCCGCTCGCCGCCCGCTCCTCGCGGTAGAGCAGCAGCTGCAGCTTCACCGCCCGCAGTGCCATGTGCCGCCGCAGCCGCGCCGCGAGCTCCCTGTTCTCCTTCGCCGACCGCAGCGACTCGAGCGGGTTGGCGGCGGCCGGCGGGACGTCGTCGGTGTAGTCGGCGGGGGTGAACTTCGAGAGCTGGGCGATGGCCGCCCGGCTGCGCTGCACGTACCCGCTGAGGCCCGTCCCCTTCACGCTGATGGACTCGATGCCGTTGTACATGGAGACACACAGAAAGAACTAAATATGCAAAGAAAGAGGAAAATATATCTATGAGGGAATCAAGGGCCTACAAGGTTAGAAAGGACAAGAGAAAGAAAAAGGAAAGGTGTAGTTACACATTAAAACAGTGTACACCATTGGAAACATCAATGAATAAAACGAGGAAGACGATGATAAAGAGAGAGAGAGACAAGGAAACCCAGGAAGCAAAAAGTGCAGCATCCTTTTTCTTTTGCTAACGCCATGCACAGAGAGGAGTTACACCACTGTATGAGGCTTCACAGATGCCTTTGTCAGCACCTCATTGTCTCGCAAAAGAGGCTCACCATAGTGTTCCTCCAATCTTTTCAAGAACTTCACGCAGCGCTGCAATAATTCCTCCCGAGCCCGCACAAACCGGGCCTCGTGCTCACCACAACGCTCAAGCGCATATCGCGTGCAAATTTCATCCATTTCCCATCGTTCCGAGACCTTCATCCCGACACGCATGGCGTCAGTGCGCAGCTGCATGAAGAGCGGCTCGCCCTCATACAGATGGTCCTGAAACTTCCGCGTGGACTTCTCGTGAAATATCGACGGATCACGCGGACTCCATATCTTCCACTTCCGCCGCGTGTCTGTCGCATCCGCGGCAAACTCCCAGTGGGACGGCATACTCGGAACAAGAAGCGGATCATAATGCACCGCATCTTCATCACCACTTACATTTACTGCATCCGTGCCGGTTCCCACCGTCCGTGCCTCACATGACCACCCGAGTTCATCGGCGGGCCGCTGCGTTTTATCTGCTGTCCTGCGGCCGTAGCGGCAGTCGATGCTGATGTATCCGTCATACGTCCCGCGCTGTCTCCGCGCGCTCTCCAGCGACGACACGGACTGCCCACGTATATCAACGCCGATATCCCGCATGACTTTGACGGCGAGCGGGTGGACCGTTGCCTCGTGGTGGAGGCCGCCGCTCTGGATGTACACAGAGCCCGCTGTCAGGCACCGCAGGATCCCCTCCGCCATCTGCGTCCGCGCCCGGTTTGTAAGCCCAGCGACGAGAATACCGCGACTGCAGCTGGCCATCTTTGATGGTTATGAACTGTACACATTGTGGTGGTGATGGTTTATTTGCAGGCAACACCGTACCCACAACGAACATGAAAAAAGAACCCCCCAAAAAAGGAAAAAAAAAATAGATACAAATACAAAAAGAGACTACAATGCAGAACCATCAAAGCGTGCATTCCCTCAAACCCCCATTACTCATTTCCCAAGTCCCGTTTAACACAATTATACGCAAAAAAAAATGTATAAGATGCATGCTTTGTATTTTTTTTTACACTTTCTTCTTATTCTTCACTCTGGCTATTATCTGTTATCTGTTATCTATTTTTTTTTTTCATGTAATTATCACTATACCATGCTTAGGCGTATACAGGAAAACTATTACCTACACAGATACATATACGCAGAGAAAGAGTGAAAGGCAAAAAAGTTTTCCTTTTTCCTAACAACATAGTCTGGATATGGACTGTCATGAATACATGAAACAGCAAACGTACAAAAATATTATATATAAAAGAGGAACTGAGTGACATGCGCAGATCAGAAAACAAAAATAAGAAACAAAAACGATTAGTGGTTAGCTAGCTAGCTAGTTAGTCTTCTTGCCCTGCTGTATAATATTGACTTCAAAATATGCTGGTTTAATCGATCTGACCTTCACAAACTTCTGCAGCTGCGGATCTTGATTCAGGTGCTGCAGGACGACAGGGTAAATGATGGAGACCCCACGACGACTATGACGTCCGGATCCCACAACAATAGTCAGCCGCCGTATACCTTTCATAACACACAACTCCACGCGGCGCCGCAGCACCTCGACGGCCTCATCCACGTGGAAGCCATGTAGGTCCAGTGTTGACGTGGGGTCCTTTGAAAGTCTCTCCCGCTCGAGAGCAACCATCGCAATGCGGTTTAGGTGGGCGTACTCCTCGCCAAGCTGCTTGCCGTAGCGGCTCAGTGTCTTCGCCGTCTTGCTGTCACCACGCATGTATGCCTCTGTTGCCTGGCTCAGTGTTCGGATGCGGCAGGAGTTAACGATGTATGCCCGGTCACGTACACGCCGCCAGTCACCCAACTCTCGAAGCTCGGCATCCACGTCCTTGTAAAATTTTTGTATTTCCTCTATTGTTGAGCTCGGTCGCAGTAAAAACGACGATGACTCCTCGTCGGTTAGACTCATGGATGTTGAGAAGGAACCCGAGGCAGAGGCAGAAGCACAAACAATTGGAACTGTCTTCTGTATCTCCTTTTTATTCCTCTCCTCCTCTACTATCGATGTATCTCTTGTCATATCATTAAGAGCAGCGATGGCCTTTGTAAGATTTCCATCCGCTGCCCCAAAAGTACTACGCACCACTTCCTTAGGCACGGCAGAAAACATACTACACAGCTTACCTAGTCGTACCTCATCCGCCGGCTTGATGGTACCATTCCAGTAATTTCTCAAATCCCCTCGTACGATGTTTTCTGTGGAGCAAAGCAGAATGCCGTACGCCTCCGCGTAATCCCCATCGCACCTATCCAACACCGCCTCAATTGAGGGCACATCCAAGGCAGGAAACAATGTACACAGTGTGAATAGAAGCTCCTGTTTGGATTCCACCTTCATATGCTCTAGAGATGCGTCCTCCTCAGCACGTTCCTTGGAAAGATAGGCATTGACGTCCTCAATGGTATCAAAACTGTTCAGTTTAGTTAGTGTACATGCCACCAAATTGACATCCCCATTGGCAGACCGGAGGGCATGGATGAGAATACATGGCTCAATCTGAGGGAATGCTTCAACAAGGGCCGTGAGGGCATCCAATTCATTATCGTCTACTATTTTATTAGAAATTTTATCTGACGGTAGACTCTCTTCCATATGTGAAAAACTTTCGTCAGCTTCCATCTTGGGAAGCAAACTCGACAAATATATTGGCTCTGGGGTTCTATCCCACGATAATGATGGTGATGGTGGCGTCTGCCGTTGTCGCACCTGCTCATATTTATTTCCTTGCATCTCGTTTAATCCCACAGTGCCAACACGCAGCTGTTCTTCTTCTTGAGGCGAGGCATTCTCACGTAACTGAGGCTTCAAACGTCTTAGAAATTCCGCATTTGTTTCATGGCGGTATTGACACTTTGCTCCATTTTTACAGCGATTATTCAGAAAAAACACACACACATCCTCATCTCTATCTGCATGGATACATTGATCTCCATACCTACATGAGCCAAACTGGGCAATACAAGGGTGCTTCTTTTTAGTGGTGGCTGTGGAGACCGTGACCCCGTTCTGTAATAATGATGATGAACTCGGTGCCTGCGCCGTTACCACAACAGTGGTTTGCTGCGTTGATGTTTTTTTCCGTACTACTTCCAAAAATGGACGCGGCGCCTGTGCCCCAGTCAAAGATGCCGCCGGCCGCATCTGCCAGTCCGTTGCATGAGGGTCTGTGTGCGTTGGTTCAGATCCCTGGATGAGATTGAATCGGCTTGGCGGCGGGGGAGCCACGGCAATCTTTGAGTTGTCTACATTTGATTCTGTTCCACACCTCACAGGCTTTCCACTCAAAAGATGATGTCCAGAAATGTTCTCCAGCTTAACGATTTCACCTGTGTGAAGCTTCATTGTATTGTCCTGCACCTCCCCACGGATGCCTGCACGTATGTCAACCCCATCCACGTAGTGTCGCTTCTTGCAGCAGGAGCCATACAGACATCCCCCCATGAAGTAGTTGATGCAGACATCGCCGGGATAGTGCCGCAGGAGACACGCCTCCCCGTAGCGACACGTCTTAAACTGCACAATGCATGGATGCTTTCTTTCCTTCTTCAGTGTAGTGTTTTGCTCCTCCTTTTCCTCCTCCTCCTCCTCTTCCGTATAGTCCGGTGCCTTCGCTGGTGGGTTCTGTACAATGCGTTGCTGTCGCTGCTGCTGCTGCTCCTGTTGTTTTAGTAGTATGCGAAGCGCAAGATCAAAATTATTACCGGCATCTTTCAGCGCCTGCGCAGATTTTGTTTTGCTAAATCCAAGTTCCTGCAGTTTTGCCAACTTCCCTTGCTTTTCCTTCATGATGCGCCTTGACTTCTTGCATGAAAATAGAGACCCTGTATGCATACACAGAGAGTGTGAGGGAAAGGAAAGAAAGAAAAAGAGAGAAAACAAATGAATATCAGTGGATATTTAATTTTCACTCCGTTGCAACAGTTCACAGGAGCAGAACACAAAAAAAGGAAATAGCCCTCAGCTCTTCCTTTTATCTTAATATGCACACAGACAGAGACGGAGAGTAGAGTGTAGTAATAGTAGTAATAGTAGTGATGGCAAAGACTCAGAAACATAAGTACGGCACACACACATATATGAGCCATCCTCATCCACTTCCTCTTTTGTTTAATTTCTTTTTGTTTTCCATTTCTTTTCTTCACCTCTGCCACTCGATAACGTAAAACTCAGATACCACCAGTGGAGATGCAGAAAGAAACCAAAACGGGGAAAACAAAAACCAAAACGAAACGAAAAATGTGGAGTGAGGAAAAACAAAACAGAACAAAAACGATGCCCCCGAAAAGAGATCACCACACACACACACACACAGAGAGAGAGAGAGAGAGAGAGAGAAAAGTGAGAGGGAGAGAGGGACGCAAAAAGAGGAGTAATATTTCCTTCATGATCATCATCATCTTTTTCTTCTTCTTCTTCAGTGTATCAATCGTCTGTGAGATCAATGACGCCACAGTCACTGATGGTGATCATCTTGCAAGGCCCTTGATTGTGTTTTACATCTACGTCGTGAATTGTCTCCACGACATTCATGCCGTCTATAACCCGGCCAAACGCCACGTAGCGTCCATTCATCCACGACATGGGCGACATCGTAATATAAAACGATGACGCATTCGTTTCCGCGTTGTCGTTGCACATCCCGATTACCCCCGGGCCGTCGTGCGGGATTGCGTGGGACTCACTTGGGAAGTACCGCCCGTAACACGAGTAACCGCCGTTGCCGGTGTGTCCTTTGGAGATGTCGCCGCCCATCACCCACGCGCCGTGCAGGGTGCGAAAGAATGTGGATCCCTTGTAACTGAGCTGCAGCGGCTGCGGCTCGCTCTCCCCATCGGGAATAACAGAAACAGTGCCGAGGTCGCCGCGGCATAAGTGCCAAAAGTTGTTGCATGTGCGCGGGACGATCTGCGAGTAGAGCTCAAATGTGATGCGGCCGCACGGGACACTGTCGATGGATACATCCATCCAGCTGTAGCTGTTGCCGCGGTCCCGCAGAAACTTCTTCCATGACGACAGGGCCATCCTCTCATATGAGTTCACACATGCGGCGGGAATGGTGAGAAGGCGAAAGCGGGTTTGCTTCTGCAGCATCTGCAAGAAGTCCTCGCCCGGCATTGCCGCACCGCCGTCCCGCAGAACAATGACTTCTGCTGAACCGTCGTCTATGACCTTCTCATCCAACATCTTCTGCCGGCGGCTGTAGAAGTCACGGGGAACCTCGCGGAAGATTTCGACATAGAATTCATCACTGTATTCCTTCTGCAGATACTCGGCTGCCTCGGTGCATTGCTGGAAGACCGGATGCTGAATGAGACCACAGACAGTGAAACTGTGCCGCGTCGCGGGCATCTCATGCACGGCAGACACCATCAAGCAAAGAAACAAAAAAAAAACAGGTCCGCCTTCCTTTTTTCTTTTCTTTTCACTATTTCCTTCTCTACGTCGTCGTCGTCGTTTCCTTCTTCGCCTTACGCAGGAAGTACCCCACTTGGAAACAGAGAAAGAGAGAGAGAGAGCACGATAAGAAAAAAAAAAACGATCATAGAGACTAACAAAACCACTCTCAGGAGCAGAAATTATCCCATGCCAGATATGAAGACTTTATTTCTCTATATATTTATAACTATAGCACTTGTACAGAATGGTGGATGGTATGCGCATGGTATTAACCTGGAGCGAAGCACAAGCAAGGCAACTATACTGATTAGACAAGTAGGCGTAGCACTCTGGAGTACAAAGAGAAAAACAACGGGAACCCCTCCCCCTATCGTCGAAACACACCACCAGCGAAAACCCAAGAAGCAGAGCAACAGCAGCAAGAAGGGATATATATATATATATATATATAGAGAGAGAGAGAGAGAGAGAGGAAACGACGACCGCAGTGTATTGCAGAATTCAATTCCAGCACGATGTCCACAGACGCACAAAACGGATTCATCGCTGCAGCCACTCCTTCACAGCCGTGTAGCGGCCCGCGCCGTCCTCGCCGTCAAACACAATCGCCGCGCCGGAGCCCACCATCGACCATACTCCCCCGGAGAAGATGAGTGTGCCGACGATCAGCGTGCCGGCAACGCGGTGGCGGCTCAGGGCGTTCTCGACGTCCTCCGGCAGCGACGTGGGCGGCGGCGGTACCGAAACGGCGGCGGTTAGTCGCCTCACGACGTTGTCCATCAAACTTAAGCCTGTTGACTGCGGCGGCTTCGGTTTCGGCGGGTCTGTGTACACGTCGGAGATGCGCACGGCGTTAACATACATGTCGGTGATCGCGAAGCCACCGGCCACACCGAAGAGCGCGCGACGGACCGCCAACATAAATTACTATTACTATTATTATTTGCTGTGGAGACGTGTGCCCCCACAACTACTCTATGCTACACGTATGTATGTATGTATACAGAGGCAGAAACACACACACCGAAAGAGAGAGAATAATCTACCCCCTATGCAACACCAGCAGAAGAAGGAAAGAGAGAGAATAGATGAGAATATGATGGTGCTGTAATCACAGATATGTTAAAATAAAATAAATGGAACAGATAGACACTAAGCAATCAACTGCTTATCGGCAACACACAATTTTTTTTCTTTTTTTTTTAGGGGCTCTTTTCCATTTTATATTACTACGCTCGCCAGAGGAATACACACACACACAGAGCGAAGGACAAAGCGCAAAGAAGCAAATACCATCTACCCCAAGAAAATATTATTTCACAGAAATATTGTCTTGACAAAAATATCCAGTAAAGTGAAGGGGGAAAAAAAGCTGGTAGCAAAAGCAACAAGAGAACCTATTAAAAAGATGTATGTGGCCCAAAGAAGTCACTAGCAAGCAACTTCACATGAATATATACATACATAATACCTTTTCAGCTCGCTCAGCTGCCAGGGGACACACCACGAATCTCCAACCCAGTCACGACAGCCGTAGGTGGAAGACGAATTTCCAGAAGCATGTTCCCTTTGATGACCTTCTGTTGCCCCATGTACATATAAAACGGAGTGCCGTCCCCCACACGCACCTTGGCAAACAGAAGAAAGTCATTTATGTTTTCCTTCACTCCTGTCATCCTTACCTCAATCACCCGTACTGTTGGTTCCTTCGTTAGCATCACCCTGACATCCTCAGCAGGCAGTTCATGTGCAGAACCGACCAGTAATACACTTTTACTGTCACCGTTTTTATTAATATTCCTATCCTTGTCATTCCACGGGGGAGCAAAACTTATACCGCCCATTCTGCAAGGCAATACATCCTCCGACGACAAATTCAATACAGCCACGGAGGTCACACAAGACCAGTTTGTGCTTGCGGGAATAACATACCGAACAATCTCCCAATTTCCAACAGATGCAATAATATTTTCAGTTTCATTAAGCACGATTTGAGTGGTGGTGGTGGAGTCTCTACATTTGCCCTCAAGACGCATCCGTCGCACACGGCGGAAGCCCACACCAGCACTTTTTGTGCTGCGCCACCACACAGCGTCAAGAAAGACCAAGGCACCACCATTATCATTATTATTATTTGCCGTACCTTCATCGAGATCAATGTGCTCCTTTAGTAAAGCCACGGCGCATCCAGCAGGCACAACAAATTCCAAACTGCGATCACCCATCCACACTGCATCCGTATTCCACTCCACAGGCACCACATTGGGAGGGGTTTTACCCAAACCGCCATCTCCCCTTTCCACAGGCAGAACATACAGTGCGTTACCCTCCGAAGGATCAGATGCAAACTGGAAACAAGGAGTCATGTGTGTCTGTGAGAGTTGGCACCATTCAGTGGCAGGTGATGCACCCCCCACAAGACGTTCACCGTTTACATACATCTGCTTCCCGACACCCGAGCGGAAACAGGTCCATAAAGGCAGCGTGTCATACTTAACACGTTTGGGGTTAAAGAATGCTTGCATCCCAGACCACATTTTGGCGTTGGCGCGAAGGAATGTTTCCCGCTTGTTTTCTCCCTTACTCTCCAGCGCCCATCCAGGGGCAAACAATGCAACGGAGAGTTTTGTGCTGTCCGCAGCCTCCACAGCCTTTTTGGAATTATAGCCACCACCACCAAACATATTACTTCGACCAAATACATCAACTCCAACGTACACCTCGCGATTGCGATCCCCTGCAAGCACTTGGGATTGAGTCAGCTGACTCAGTGACCAACTGTAGTTTGTGAAGATACCATTTGCTACGTCGAAAAAGGGTTTGTTTTTTTCACTGAGGGCATTCGCGTACTTCACATAACCGTCAATATTCACAGCATCGTACCATATGACTGTTCTCTCCACAGAGGAGGGGGGACAATTTTTATTGAGTGTCTGTCGTAGCATGCTGACAAACGCCACCAATCGCTTTGCAAGAGTTTCACCAACAGAACTCTCAATGTTAATCAGATACCCATCGAAGTTATACACGTTGCACAGTTCAACCATCTTATGAATCGTAAGAGCCATTTTCTTTGCGTCGTGAAGTATCATACGAATATCCAAATCCTTCCCCTCGTTGATGAATACGCCGAGCACGGAAACGCCTTGACGGTGGGCGGCATTGATCCACTCCTTCGGCGGGATGGTGAAACGGTTGTGTGAAAAGTACACAAAGTAATCCACGAGATGCCAGTAGTCCACAGTGTACGACGTGTCCACAACGGGATACAAAGGCGAAGACGGGGAGGAAGATGGATCACACAGTGCATAGCGAGCAAAGTCACCAGGAATGTAGCCCCCGCGCATATCATGGCAAACCAACAGTCGAGGGTATGCTTCTTTTGCGCCAGGAACACGCTGACGACAAGGGACACCCGGCGTGATTGGGGCTTTTTCATTGGCTGACCACATCTCCAACATCTCATAGGAGGAGAGTGGGATTCCAGCGTTATTCAAAATAATCTCCAAGAAGGCAACACCCTCCGCCTTTGCTGTCGAAGAGGTTTCTTGAACCCCACTCTGCCTCTCCTCAGATGTACGTTCTTTTTCATCAACCGCGGTGGAGTCTGACGGCTGTGCTTCTTTATTTATAGTCTCTATCAATTCATTTAAGTGGGTAATCATAATGCTTAGTATTTCTTCACTGCCATCTTCGTCAGCAAGAAACCACTGCTGCCCTTTACCTGAAGGATGGCTGTGCTTACGAAATCCAGATAGGCGTAAAATATCACTCAGACCAAACTCCTCAAACGGAGACAGTTTTTTCATGTAGCTCTCGCTCGTTGTGAGGAGACCTCGGTACTTGGATTGAGTGGGGTTCTCCAATATATTCACGAGAGAGGTGCGAAGAAGCGCAATGGCATCACATGTCATTTTCAAGCCCTCTTGAGATCCTCCAGACAATAATTCATTACTCTGAAGCATGACAAGCGCAATCATAAGATCATCCTCTTCTTCTTCTGAGAACCTTTCCTTCTTAGAATGTAAACCAGTAGTAGTGGTGGTAGAAGTAGAGGTAGTAGTAGGAGTGTATGCAGGCACGAGTGGTGCCGCCGTTGAATTCTCGCCCACCGGAGCTGCTGTCGTCATGCCCTCCAACATCGGGCGGAGCATGCGCCCCAGCGCTGTCTCCAGAAGCACAGGGATTTGATCCCGTATGTCTCTAGGGATGTCTACCCCCAGCAGGAACTGCGCCGCCTCTTGGGTGAAGTGATTGCAGTTACGGTGCAGCAGACTGTAGTCATCTGGCCCAAAACCACCACGACGCTTTTCTTGTACCCATGTATTGAACTCCGCGTCTGTTTTGACTGTTGTTCCCAGAGACTCAACGCGTATTGGCTGACCAAAGCGTGATTGCCCAGGGACACTGTGGACGATGCCGACTCCACCATCAAAGTAGAACTCCTTCCCGTACACAATGATGGCAGTGTGCCAGATACCATCAATTTGACGTCCAAGAAGCATCTGGCTCATGTTTGCTGCCATACCAGCACTCAGGTCGTAGCAATACAATTGAACAAGTGAACGGCTCATTGCAACTGTTTTTTCTTTTCGTTTCTGTTTCCCTTCCTTTCTCCCTTCTACACAATAGTATGCAAACCCACCACCTTCAGTCACACTTTACTAAGTTTTGTTTTATATATTTTCTTGCTTTGTCTTGTTTTTCACCTCACTAATAACCCTTCAGCCAAAGAGAAGCAAAGAACATGACAAAAAAAAGAGGAAAATAAAATAAAATAGGAAAACAGATCACGACTTTTCCCACCATACCACTCTTTCTCTCTCTCCATCCTGAGACCCAAAAACAAAATCAAGAAACATAACATGAGGAGATAATTTCCAGAGAACATGAAATTAATACGATCCACGCACCCATCCACCATTTCTCCATCTCCCTGTGGGTGCATGCATGCAAGTGTGATAATAAGTTCTAAGGCACGCTGATGCACACACAAATAATTAATAAATGTACAAGATGATCTTAAGGACGTGAGAAAAATACAAAAAAAAGGCACATATATGTACCCCCTCGCCAAAAAAAAAGAGTAAAAGCAGCGGCACCTAAAGATATATATATATATCTAAGAGAAAAAGAAAGAACAATAATGAGTATTATTTACAAAAAAAAGAAATCTACAACCAGAATCACAACGATCCACTCTATTCCGCAATATAGAGGACACCAATATATGCGGATTACACGTGAAATATTTCTCACCAATCTAAAACCTTACGGGTCGCTATTGTCTAAAAGGGACGGTGTCAGTTTTGAAGACTCGTCAAAGACTAACCTTTGTCCTGCTGTTGTCGTGGTAGCAGTAGTAGTAGTGGTGGTGGTGGATTGACTAGTCAGATTTTCTTCTTCCATCTGGAGAAGTATCTCAGACACCTCCTCTTGGCTCAGTAGCTCACGGCGGCATTCCTTTGCAACAGACGGCGACACACTTGAGGGTCGCCTGCGCTTTGTTCCAGACCGACAGGCGGCAGACATGTCGATTGAGGCATTGACTGTCTTTTCTGTTTCCACCACCGCCTCAACATGAACGCAACTGTTGTCGCTCACATCACATACAAACGGCAGCGCTGTCAAGCCGGCACGCTCCTCTGTCTGCACGGCACTAGGATGCAGCAGGTCCAACTGCGCCGCCGTCTCGCTGCGGTCGAGCGTGCCGACGTCGAACATGCTTCTCAGCTGCAGCCGCGTGAAGTATCTGTAGAACTCCGCGTTCTCGTTCCCGGCGTCCCCGACGGCGGTGCTCTGCCTCGCCGCCATCAGCTTGAAGACTTGGTTGCGGTAGACCTTCTCCTCCACCGTCCCGCAGGTGACGAGGCGGTAGACGACGACGTCGCGGGTCTGGCCGATGCGGTGCACGCGGTCGATGGCCTGCGCGTCTGACGACGGGTTCCAGCTTGGGTCCATCAGGACAACGGCGGAGGCGGCCGCGACGGTGAGGCCAACGCCGCCGACCTGCGTCGTGAGCAGGCAGACCCACGTCCCTCTCTCCTGGTTAAACGTATTAATTGTCTTCACACGCCCCTCCACGGCGACATCACCATCGAGGCGGACAAACTGAATCCGCCAGAGGTTGAGAGCAACGGTAAGGAGATCTAGGAGGCGCTTTGATCGCGAAAACACAAGCGTCTTGCGCTGCTCCCCGATACACTTCACGACCAGCGCAAGGGTGGAGGAAATCTTTGCGCTGTTGAGTGCATCGCCGTAGCTGGAGTTCGGGGCTGGGGGAACCAGTGGATTTTGCAATGCCTCTCGATACGCCTCATCGCTAAGGTTAAGCCACGGATGATCACACGTCCGCATCAGCGATGTCAAGAGAACAAGCGGCTGTGAGTTGTCTGCACTTTGAAGTGTCATATCCACGCGGTCACTGTCGATAAGCGACATGTACTGCTGCTCTTGTGTTTCATTCATACGTACCCAGAGAATGAGATCTCTCTTTTCAACTGCCATCATTGGCAGTTCACGTTTCGTGCGTCGAAGCATAAAGGGTCGAATGGAGGCTTGGATGAGTGCCAATTGTTTTCCTGCGTCATCCTTCTCTTTTTCAAGTGCATCGCGTTCATTCCCGCGAAGTAGTACGGCATTGATGGAGCGAAAATCCCCTCGCGTGGTGCTAAGTATAGAGCCATCAATGAACTGGAAAATACTCCACAGATCCTCAAAGTTGTTCATCAACGGCGTCCCTGTGATGGCAATGCGGTGACGGGACGACAAAGTCATGGCACTCCGGAACACTTGCGTGGATGCATCCTTAATCAAATGGGCCTCGTCCATAATCACATAATCGATCATTCTCACGCTCATGGCCGCACTGTCTTGACGCAGAACGCCGTACGTTGTAAGGAAAAGACATGTAATGCCATGCGTCAGCCTTCGCCAACGCTGGAGCCGCTTTGCCTTGGTATCATTGTGAATAACCTCCACGACAGGTGAGCCCAGTTTCCCCCATTCTTGAAGCGCTGACTCCCATATAGTCAGTAATGTGGGAGGTACAAGTATAATGGCGCTTGTGACAAGTTTGCTCGTGTACATGGCCCCAAGGAAGGTGGAAACCTGGATTGTCTTTCCAAGTCCCATTTCATCAGCGAGTAGACAGCCACGGCCCTTTCTGTGTCTTTCATACAACCAATTAACTCCCTCCTTCTGGTAGTCAAAGAGCTTTGACTCTATTTCTGGTGGAATAACTAATTTGTCAGCAAGAGGCGGCCCCGTAGAAGAGGCTTTCGGCTTTTGCCTGGTGTTGCCTCGGGCTGTGTTTATAGAACTATTCACCCGTAGTTTCTCTGCAGACGTCGATGTGGCAGTGGAAGTGTTAATTGAGTATTGACTAATAGAGAAGAGCTCTTCCAGTTCCTCATCGTTCATATTATATCCCCCTTTCTTATTCAACGACCTGTTGAGTGTTCGAAGCGGAGAAAGAGAAAGAAAGAAAGAAAGGATAAAAAGAAGAAGAGATGATAAACAGTTACACAGAAACACACACCAACTTCTTCATTTATTGATTCATTTTTATAAAGGAAAAAAAATTTTTCCCCTTCTCTTTTTTCTCACAATCACGACAGTTCCATAAAAAAATAATAATTTATGCACCCACAACTACGTGCTGTGTGTGTCATTGATAGGAAGAAGTGCATTATCCCGCACCACACTGTCGCGCAGATGCAGCCCGGATCCCTGCAGCCGCTGAATGCCGTACAGACCGTTTAGCTCTATCGTCGTGTCGCCCACAGTGAATGTGGAGCCGGGGGCGAGAAACACACCGTTTCCACCACAGCGCAGAACCCTGCACCGCTCCAGTGTTCCCTCTGCACCCTCGTAGCCAACAACGCCGTCCGTCGTGTTCTCCTCCAGCACCGTTTCGCTTGCATGCATGGAGGATTTACTCGCCACTCTAACCCCGGCCTCACAACGCTTTATCTTGCATTGCGTTATCACCGCCTTTGCACCGTGACGCAGGAAAACACCTGCGAATGTGCAGGAGAGAATTAGGGAAAGATGTAGACGAATTTCTGTACATGCACCCATCGCCTCCACCCCGCAGCTGCCCTGATAAAAATGACAGCCGTGGAAGTCTACATGCGCACCATCGGAAACGGCAACCAATGGGTTGCTTGGGGCAGACAAGTCCATGTGCAGATTCCCGGTGGTGTCATTTTCCACAATCACCACCCCACTCAGCCGCAGCCGCGTTCCGGTTCCTTCTGCACGAATGACAGGCTCCAGATCACTCAGCGGTTTAATAATAACTGCCGTACCAGGGAAGGCGGCAACCAGCTCTACTTCTCCACTGTTCACAAAGCGGAGATTTTCATGGTACACACCTGGCTCCAGTGTGATGGAGTCTCTGTAACTGAGCTGAGTCTCTGTCAGAAGTGCACCAATGACCGCAACCTTCTTATGCTTGTCTGGTTTCAGTCTATGCACCACCCCAATCGAGCGATGTGGATTCAACTTTCCATTCGCTTTCAGTCCGGTTGGCATCATCATCGATGTTTGCACCTCCTCTTCCTCTTCCTCATTATTGATCTCCACCGAGTCAATGTTCATCACCAACGGCCGTTGAACCGGCAACAAATCCGAGACACACGTCTGACCAATGCCACGACAAGGCACCTCATTGACCTTCTCGACATTTGCCTCTGCCTGTGTTCCCACAGACATGACATTTGCCTCTGCTTGTGCTTCCACAGACGTGACTTTCACCTCGGTCTGTGTTCCCACAGACGTGATCTTCACTCTCACTGCATCAACGGCCACGTCATGTTTTGCACGAAATGAGTTCCCCGTTTGAGTGGACGCATCTTCCCGTGCGGTGTTTTCTATGGGAACTGTCATCGCAGTTGCTTTTGCTGCTGTTATCGTCATCATTGTCTGACCCAACTCTTGAAAACGATGGGCGCATGTGGTGAAGTGCTGCATAAACGTCAATAAATGGGAAAGAAGATCACTTCGCACAGTTGTTTGTCCCTTTAACTGATCCAGCAGCTGATTCAAGTCCACAGAGTTCATGTCGCACAACAAATTCCACATTTCTGCCTGGACGGCATCAATTTCAGGCTCCGTTGTGTGTACTCCCTTAACATTACAATTAATATTACTATCACCATCATCGGTCACGGCGACTCCCGCCTCGTACTTATTCCGCAACGCGGTAAACATTGCCTCTTCTCTACCCGCAAAAGTTTGAAGGAGAGAGTCGACCTCACCCAACTTCGCGGGGTTGTGCTTCTGATAGAAGGCAAGCAGTCGATCTCGGTAGCTCATAGGACAACACTCACCCACCCACTGAGAAAGAAAGAAAATGTCAAACACACATACACAGAGGCCTTTATTGGAGTCTACTGGCTGTTTTCACCCCCTTTCCCCTCTTTGCTTTTCTTCTTCACGCTCCTTATCTATACAGTTGCGGTTACCATTTGATAATACATACACACACATAGAGAGAGAAAGAGAGAGACATATGTATGCATGTGTGGGGTGCAGGAGATTGGCGGAAAGAACCTTACATGTATTCACTCCGCTCTGGTGTATGCAAACACAGAAAAACGTACAGGTAGAAAGAGCCTTATAGTATAGATAAGAAAAGGAAAAAATGACAACAACATGAAGGAAGAACAAAGCACAGAGAAACGAAAAAAGAGAAAAAAAACAATTACCCAGTCAATCTACTAATACTCTTCTTTCTTTTTTCTTTTCGTTTCCTCTCACCGCTTCTTCTTCTTTACTTCTTTTTCTTTCGATTCACTCACTGTCCCAGCCCAACTTTACTTTCTCTATCTCTTTCTATGCACAGCGCAGTGCCTCTCCACTCCCCTTTCATTTCTGCGCACTCATATCGGCACAAAGAGTTGCTTTGCTGCACTGAATTTTCTCTCGGCCGTATCAAGTTCCTTAAGTTCCTCCTCTATCTTGCTCCGCCGCGCCTTGATCGACTGTGTGTCGTAGCGGATTGGTATCTTGTGCAGTTCGTTCTCCAGTTCCTTCCGCCGGGTTGCGAGCTTCGCGAGTGTTTCTTTGCGTTCCTCCTCCGATACAGGGCGGTGGCCCGGCGGGTACTTTGCGATCTCCCTCTGCCGTTCCGCCTCCCGCAGCACCGCCTCCCGCTCCTCCAACAGCTCCGCCTTGCGCCGCAGGATGTACTTCGGCACCACGCCGCGCGGGGCATTCACGCCGCCTGAGGCTGCTGCAGCCCGATCATTATTATTATTATTATGTGGTGGTGGGTTTACATGCGGGGATCTCTGTGGCTGGGCCCGCCGCTGCTGCCTGTTAGAGAGTCGCCGCTGCACCGCGTTGCTCTCCATGAACGTGAATGTCTGCGCGCGGTCGCGGTCGCACTCGCGGACATAAACTTTTATCTCCACATCGCCGCCGCCTTGCTGGCCGTAGCCGTGGGAGGGGACGTGGCTGTACTGCGCCTTCTGGCGCTGCATGAACTCCTGCGCCCGCCGCTCCTCCGCCGCCGCCTCCCGCGCCCGCTCGCGGTTCAGCTGCTGCTGCTCGCGGATCTGCAGGTAGTTCTGCCGGGCCGCGTTAGTAGACATGCGAGACTCAAACAGAACACCCTTTTTTTGTTTGTGGTCTCTCTCCCTCTTCCTCTCTATAAGAGTATTTATTTTATTTATTTAATATTATATCCCTGGACACGCACACCCGAAAGGAGCAGATTTTCTCTCTCTCCCTCTCTCTCTCTCTCTCTCTATGTGTGTGTGTGGTCTTTCTTTTGTTTCTCCACCACTACCGCAGGGAACACACAGAGATGTATTGATATAAAAGGGAGGTATCAATGGTGACAAAAAAAAGAAGAAAAGAGAGATGAATGCACAATGGGCAAAAACAAACATGTGGAATGATAATCCCACAAACACACACAGAATGCAAAGCAAAAAAATAAAAATAAAAAACAACAACCAGAAAGACAATCTACCTCATGTATGCTCCACTCACACAGACACCCAACACCTAATTCTTCTCACGCAGAAGCACGTAGACCCACATCAACAGCGACACACCCACCCACTCACCTCCCTTCCTTCAATGTTTAATTTCGGGGTATTTTCTTCCCACCCTTCACATGTTCAGTTGACATTTTCCCGTATTTTCCGCTTCAGTGTATCCAGGTTTGCACCAATGACATACCCAATCAGCTTCCCTTGCTTCACAAGCATGAACGTGGGAAGCTGCACAACTTTACACTTTGATATAACCTCAGAGTTCGTGTCGGCATCTACCCTTGCAAACCGTACTGTTGGAAACTCGTATGTAATCTTTTCCATTGGTTGCTCTATCGTCTTGCAGGGACCACACCACACGGCGGAAAACCATACTACTGTAAGTAAGTCCTCATTCACAATGTCTCTGAATTGTTCCACACCGTAGACATCCACCACTGGCATAGTATTTTTCTCTCTCTTCTACGACTAGCGTTGCACACTACAAACTCTTAACAGAAAAAAGATAATGAAGCAAAACTAATAGAAGCTGTGTGTGAGACTTCCTCCTCCCTTTCTTTGTCACTACTACTACTACTACTACTACTACTACTTCCACAATTTGCGTTCCTTTCTCTTTAACCTTTAGCATGACGACAAAAGCAACCAGAACAAGAAGAATAACAAGAAACAAAATAACAATGATAATACTATACCAAACGAGAACAGTTTATATGAACAGCAAAGGAAGAATACATGCAAACAGAGAGAAAGAGAGAGAACGAGAGAGGTACAGAAACCATATTAGTGTGGTAGACACCTGTATAGAGGATTACTCAAGAATTATCAGAGGGCTTGTCAGCTGCACCTCCTTCTTCCTCTTTCCCATTATTACCCTTCTGCTGCTTTGTTGCCGGAGTCATTGCTGGAGGGATTTTTCCAAAGGACATGACAACAAAGGATTTATTGTTGCCAGTGGAGATAATGCTGGTGGTGGTGTTGCATGGGTTTATTCTACTGGTGCTGGGGAGGACAGAAAGTCTTCTAGTACAATGTCCATCCGGCAAGTAGTGCTCCTTTGCATCAATTATGCGAATGGGAATAATATGTTCATCCGCACCTCGTTTTTTCTTCCTCCCTGCATTCACAGAAACCTGAAGCGGCCATCGCTTATAGAAGTACATTATGTTTTCATTCAACGGCGACAAGGAGACACCGTCGTCGCCCTGTCGTCTCCGCCACTCCATCGACAAGAAGAGTAAAAACGACCCGAGGCCCACCCCTCTGTATTCCTCCGTACATGTAATGATCGGGATCCAGCCATGTTTGTCTGTAGAAAAGATCGCCACCACAGACCCCTCCGCCACATTGACCGCCTCAATGCGGAACTGGGATTCAACGGCACATGGGACGAGGCCAGTCCCCCCGACGCCGTACCCGCATGCAACCCCGAGGAGAGACGCTCCATCGCTCCCAGGCCTCCTCCCCGGCATACCGCAGAGCCACCGCACCACTCGTCACACAGAAGGAAACGGCCTGCAATGTTTGTAATTCAACTTTCTTTTGTAAGGCCCCTTTCTTGAAAATAATGGACTTCGGAATGCCACGAGATCCATGTCGTCTAAGCAGCGCCATGGAGCCATTTGTTGACATCGTTTCGATCACCTCCACGCCGTTTGCACGAGAAAAGGTCTCCACATGTCTGAGTAAGGAACGTCCGATGTGTATTCCACGAAAACGATTGAGAACCTGTATCCATGTGACGATGGCAACTCGATGCTCCGAGAGAAAGAGTGTGTTCACAACAACAAAACCCAAGAAACCATGTGATGCATACTCGTTCACTTTTTAACGGCAAGAAAAATCATGGAAGATGATGGACCACTTGCCACATCCAAAAGACCTGGAGCAAAAACTGCACTTAAGGCCCTAAGCCGGTCGCAGATTTCAGTACACCCTTTACTGTATGCACCACGTTCCGCATATTTAATAGTTACACTCCCAATTAGAAAGACCATACGAATGAGGTGGAAGACTAAAAGATTCCATCTCCCCACCATCAACTGAGTTTAATTAATTAATTAATTAATAATAATAATATATATACTGTTCAAATTATTTGTTTAACATTTCTTACTTACTGGGGAGAAGAACAAACAAAAAGCAAGACCGACAATATGCGTTCCTTTTTCTTTTTAAGTTGTTCAGAAAGTCTAATCGTATGCAAAGGAGGAGAAAAATAGAACAGCAAAATAGAGAGAGAAAAAAAGAAAGATAGAAGTATCCCAAAGATCCACAAAGAGAGTTTTTTTTTTCCAACCAATGTACTTTCTCCCGCCACACCGGGCCCCCTTCTAAATACTGACACATGTATACATTGTGTCCCCATCTCTTTCTCTCTCTCTCCTTTTTTTTTACCCTTAGATATTCTGGCTAATAGCGAACACCAAGGAATCACTGCAAAGACACATGTCATGTATGTATGGATGGATGTATACAATAAGAAAATGATACCGGGGCAGAAATACACACACTGAGCTTAACCCGGGATAAGCGGATCGTCCACGTCACATGGCCATCCAAGTTTCTTAAACGTTTTTTCCATATGAGCTGGAAGAGGGGCTGTCACACACACAAACTCACCCATGCCGTTTTTATATGGCAGTTGAATCTTTCTGTGGTGGAGATGCAACGGCAGACCTTTATCCTCTGGGTCCCAAAAGAGAGACATGGACGATGGGAACGCGGACTCTCCTCCATACTTTGCATCGCCTAATAAAGGACAACGCAATGCATGTGCTGCCATAATACGTTCTTGATGACGACGTGTTGTCAATGAATAAAATGAAACAAAACTTCCGAACTCTAACGCACTTGCATTAACAACAAACTCTGCAATACCCACTTTGGAGGTTTTTGTTGGGGAGGGACGGGCAACAATGATGTCGCCCTTATCCCCCCGTGTGATTTCAAAATGCATGCGTATCCTTCCAAAGTTCACACTGGGCTTACCTACACAAAATCCCCAATAAACACTATTTGGTACCACACGTTTTACAAACATACGGCCTAACATACGATGTGCATTTTTATTTCTTGCAAGAACAACACATCCACTTGTTTCTTTATCAAGATTATGACAAATAATAGGTTTCACCTCATTTGTATATTTCCAGGCTGGAAGCATGGCAGTTATATTCATTTCACTTGGATTATTTGTCGGCATCATGGGAACCCCGTGAGGTTTATTTATTACGATAACATGCTCATTTTTAAATAGAACCATGTTATGTGCCATTTCCCGCACACGAGAGGAGAGTTTAAATTGCAGTTGCTCTTCTTTACTCTCCCCATAAACTCCTGCAGGTGGGGCAAGCTGTCTTTCCCAAAATGCCGGAGTTGGCACAACGAGAAGTTCATCAAACTCCAGCCGATCTGTCAATCGTGTAAATCTCTTCTTTCCATTTTTCCTGTAGCGATAAATATGCCCCTGCTGTACGAGTTTCTTCATGGTCTCATAGTTCCACTCCGGGTGGTGCTGGGCAAGAAACGTGTCGACCCGCTGCCCAAACCAGTCCTGCGTGATGACATGATACTGCACCTCGTCCGACCGCTCTGCGAGGGCCTGGCGGGCCTTGAGGGAGAGGGGGCGGTACTGCCGCTGGGTGTCTTCTGGTTTCTTGAGGGGAGACTCGCCGCCAATCTCCGGGAGATGTTGAAGGGCGGCGGGTCTCCACACAAGGCGTCTAGAAAGGAGACGCAGCATGTATTGTAACTTGATAACATTCCATATATATATATATATATAGCGAGAAAACAAAGAGAAAAAGGAAATCAAAAAAAAAAAAAAGGAATAAAACAACAACATAGATTCCACTTAATAATAATAATAATAATAATAATAATAATAATATCTGCGGATTGTACTTGAGGGAGAGATGAGTTTATCCTACAAATGTATGCCTCCATTTTTTGGAGATCAATCATGATGAAACAATCAACCTCAAATGAAAAAAGCAACGACAGTCAATAAAGAGAGTCCTAACTATCATCTTCTGCATTTTTTTTCGTCCCAGAAGATTCACTGGCAGTTACGTCAGACATCATGTCAGCGTACTTTGGAGCATAGTCTGATTTCCATGTCCTAATTGATTCAGGAACACGAGCCTTCAGTGCCTCCATTTTTTGACCTACACGATGCTCATGTAGCTTAAGAAGTTCCCCACGTAGATAAAGTAAACGATATTTTTGATAGTTTTCCTCACGATTTACTTCATGAGCGCAGTCATTTAGAGCATCACGGTGAGGAATACACTCCTTCGCACGATGCGGCGAGACTGTATTCACACAACCTTCATATTTTTTAACAAAACTCCAACATTTCCTTGTGGTTTCTTCTTTCATGCGTTGCAGTATTCCATCATGAATACGCTGCTGAAGATGTCTCTGAATATGAGGCGGTGTACGCAACAGCATAGCCTCCAATTCCTCATTCAGCTCCTTATCCCGATCATCATATCCTTTAGAACTAGATTTATCATAGTACATCTCCCCCCTCTCTCTGTTGTGTCTTATCCGTCCCCCTTTACTACAGCAATACTCTCATCAAGATGGAGAGAGAGAGAGAGAGAGGCAATAAGTATTTGGATGGGAAGGAAAAGAATAGGAGAGAAATAATAACAACAATAAATCGAACACAGAAGAAAACATAACGCACGCCCAAGAAGTATACAGAGGTAACTGAGCCCATTCGCCCCATCTGTATCTTTGATCTACGATGGAAAATGTTCCCCTTTTTCACTTATTTCACAAACAAATGTCAAACTGGAGCCCAGTGAGTCATTTCATGCTCGTTTTTTTCCTCGCTCATTTTGTATATAAAGTTAAAGAGAAATAATACATTGCCGCATTCTGCAGACCTACGTCATGCACCCCCGGACGCCCTTGCTTCTGCCTCCGCCTGCTTTTTGCGCATCCGCTCCGCATCAGCCTCCTTTCGCTGGGTAACTGTCATTCCATCGGAACGTTGTCCCTTTTGCTTTTCCTGCTGTTTCTTCACGCGCTTTTCACGAGCAAGATCACGCTGGTTCCCCCGTGTCATTCTTCAGACCTCACTGTAATCCTTTCTTTAGTGTTACAAGAATGGAATGGATGAAATCTACCTCGTGGTATATACATAAAAAAAAAGGGAGAAGGAAAAAGAAAAAAAGGAAGAAAAGAAACAACATGGAAACATATTTCTCAAAGAACAAGAAACAAGAGAATTATCACAAGAAACTGAATCATCCTTTGGTATTTTCTTTTCCCCTCTCCCTGACGGTTTCCCCTCTGGCAGAAACATTGATGATAACTCTCAGGAAAAAGAAATCAGACACGCTTTGGTGGTGGTGGTGGACATCCTCTTGTTGGTGATGGCCTTCCCCTTAAGACTTCTTGTACTTAATCTCTTCTTTTTTTTTTTTACGGTAGAGGCATTCTCCAACATGAGAGTTTCTTGAGGAATCTCGTCATGATCTGAAAAACCACGATCCATATCATGAATACAGTCTCCCATTGCCCTTCCTTCTTCCTATTTCATGAAGAAATGTACGGGGCTCTTCTTCACGACAGAAATGGGTACTAGCAGTTTTAAGGACATTACACCAATTATCAGAAATCTCATGAAACAATCCAACCTCCCTACACTTGAACGGAATCCATAGAGATGTTTCCTTCATTCTTTTCACCGCATTTTGCATAAAATACCACCAGCTGGAGTGCCGTCTCTTTGTACTAAAAGGGTGGTGAAGTAATACACCGGGTTTAATTTCACAGGAGTGGGTCAAACATGTCCCTTAAAAAAGGTACCAAATCGTGCGGAACACGCGCAGAAAGGGATTCCATCAACTCATTAAAAAGTTTTAAACGAGACTCAGTATTCATTTCAAGTGGCTCAGTGGGATCTTTATAGACATTCGCAATAAATTCAACATCCTTATTGGCAAGGCGGAAGCCTAAAGCCATCTCCAAGATAAGAACTCCTTCCAAATAACATATATATATATATATATATATATATATATATATATATATATATATATACCCGTGTATGTGCTCCGTTGTAGGTAAAACAGCAGGATATCGTCTAATACCAAAGAAAACATCCTTCCAAATCGGAAAAAAATATTTGACTTATTTCATCGAAGTATTTCCCCAAGTGTAAATGAGGGCATGATCATTGGTCAGGATGAAAGAACGTTACCATCATCAATGCCCGTTCCGCGACGGAGGAGACATAATGAATATGAAAGGGGTTCCCCTTTTCTCTGAAATTTCCGTTCAGAGTCCAGACCCGTGTAGCATTGTAAGCATGATCACGAAGAGACTCATTCTTGACAATCCTACGTACGACACAAACACAAATCCCATCGCAATACATCCCAACTGGTGTAAGTACCCAGGGTAGTAAAAAACGCAAAAGCAAGTTATAAAACAAGAACATTTTTCTTATTTTTTCTCAAATTCATACCCCCTTCCAAACAAACTGGGGTCACCCTCAAAATATACTGGTCATTACTATCTTTCACAACTGCACAAAAACGCCGTTGAGCTCCACCAAATGAGAGCGGAGTTAGGACGCAAGCCAACATTTATTTTGATGATCGAAGGAACTGACGTCCGAGAAGGACAAGCTTCTGTGTTCAATGTAGGTAGATCATCCTGTATCTAAGTCATTAGGCGCACAACACTGTCGTTGGCCATTCTATACTCACTCCTTTTCACTATGCAGTGCCAAAGACGCCTTCACATCTGAAAACCTTACTGGCGAAAGGAAGGCTACGCCACTGACCACAGAAGTATTTTCACATACCGCCTTAAAAAAGTTTCTAGTGCTCCTCGACGCCCTTGTATGAAAACAGGATCGGTGGTCTCAAACATTTTTTTTTTTCAGGTAAGGGTGGATCAGGATCCCGCCCAGAAGTTTTCTAAAGACGAAATACATTTCACTCAATCTACGATAAATGACACTTAAGAGCATGTCTGGATCTGTGGTCCTTCTTATGCATATTTTGCACTCCATATGGCCACTGTGGCAAGCAGGTTCACAAACCACAATATCCATACTTTCAGGCGGACGAGACATTTTCATCGTGGTGCAGCATCTTCTTTGTTTTCCCTTCCTATTTTTTCTATCTGCTTGTCTGTTTTACCAATGTAAAGCAAAAACAAAAACAAAAAGCAAAGACACACACACAAAAAAAAACGAAAGGGGAAAGAATTATAAGACAAAATAATGACAGAGTATAAGAATAAAATAATTCATAGTCCACTATGACATAATATAAATAAAACCAAACATACAGCTATTCCCAGTAAGGACATAAAATAGTCACTTAAAGATACATACGCATATGCATCCATCTTCTCTACACATGAAGTGCTTTACAATTTTGGTCAAGAGGAAAGAAATGCCAGTAGTAATGGTGCCAGTCTCTTGCGCGAAACCGACGGATCACTTAATTCATAGCACATTAACTCCCATTCATTTAGTTGTACGTCATCTATGAAGGAGAAGCAAATACCCTCCGGTGAACTCCCCGCAAAGTCCTTCAGGGCTTTCAAAAGGGGACCTTTCGAAATAAGGGCCAACTGTCGACAGTGATTTCCCGCACCGTTTTCACCAGCGAAAGCTAGCAGGAATGCATCCAGTTTTTTGGACATCAAAAACTCAAGGCAACTGGATGCCAACTCTGCGGTTCCACATGAACCAATTAGTTCATCGAAACGGCATGATATACTGCTGATTCCCACTTGCAACTGCTTTCCTGAATCTTTGTTAGGCATACACTCAAAATTCTTGTAGTCTCGACGAAAATGCTGAGGGAATGTAAGGCCAAGTATATCTTTTTTCCACATTGATAGTTCCAAGAACATCTTTGTCATATCGATTGATTTAGAGGCCTGCTCCATAAGCCACCGACTTGCATTTATGTCCTTTTCTGTAACTTTCTTTTGCTCGGGACTAAAGTTCACAGTGTCCAGTACTATAGGAGCCAAAAGAAGCTCTGGACACGGTATTTTTAATTTTGCTTTTTGAAAAAGCTCTGCAATCAGAGTACAGGCTGAACCCGTGGGTTCTATTTGTCGAAAGTTTCTTGTTTGCTCCAGGTAGAGCTTCTCGTCAAAATGGTGATCCACAACCCCAATGACATGTTTCTCCAAAAAACTCTGTTCAGGAATAAGCTTATTATGATCATATAAAACAACTTTGGGCTGACTTGATTGTAGATCCAAAAAACCCTCTGCACCTGGCTTGCCTTTAGCTGAAAGCAGGCAGTCAGTTGCTATTCCATATTGGGAAAATAAGTTTACGACGTCATTACGTAACGCAAGGTCTTCCTTTTCGAAATTTAGTGCAGGAATGTAGTTTCCATCCCCAAACTCGGTATTCTTTTCCAAGTAAAACGCCAAATAAATGGAACCAATTATACTGTCCATGTCACCCCCTTCGTTACCAAGGACAAGGGTAAATGACTTCCTGGTGGCGCACACCTCCCCGCAGCGCCTTAAAAAGTTATTAATCACAGCTGCCATCCCTCTTCCTTTGTATACGCAAAAAAGTATGTGTATGTATTAAACGTTTAAAAACCACTAAAAAATGCATGTATACCGTAGGTAAAATAAGAGAAAGCAATGTCGAAAAACGAACGAAGCATGGCATTTGAAAACACTTATAGACACCAAGAACGCCAGAGCGAGAAGCCGTTCAAATAAACCAAAACCCGAACCAAAAGCAACTTCCCCCCAGAGAAGGAAGAAGAGACGCGCGCCAGCAGCAAGCACTACCAACAACAAAAAAGCCTGGAAACGCGACGAAAGAGCGCGAGTCCCCTCCCCGTCATCCCAGTCGCCCGGTCTTTCCTCCCGCCCCCGGCCCCTTTCTTCGCTGTCTGTTCGAGGTTTTTTTTTGGGGAGCCCTGCCGCCTCCGGAAACGGCTTGGCGATTTGCCGGGGCGGGCGGCGCTTTCCCCACTCGTCTTCCTTCCCCGGAAGGTTGTTGTTGGGGCGCGTTTCCGGCTGGTGGTGGTTTCCTTTCCCCCTTTTGATATTTTTCGGCTGCTGATGCCGCGCTTTTTTTCCTTTTTCCTTTTTTTTTTTTTGCGAGGATGAAGGCTGAGTAAAGTTTGAAAATCGTTTGGTTTGCATTCTTTCTTAATGACAATGGTTGTATTCTTTTGTGTCACATTGAATTTACTGTTGTGGACTCAACTTCTCCCTCTGTACTTTTGCCGTTTTCCTATATTTTCTTTTTCTTTACTTTTCCCCACACAAATAGAACGTTTGGTATCCATACAGTTTTTGAATACTACTGCTACTACTAAAAAGGAATCGCAATGGCGTCGTCAAGCAAAGAAGCGACTATAGATTTCTTGACTCAGGCGTGTTGTGGTACAATGATGGCTCTCCTTCGCATGGGCATTGTAGAGCCTGATATATATAAAGATCAACTCGTTGTATTACTTGCGCGCTATCTCAATAACTGCTGGAATTCGCTTCTTCGAGGAGATGATCCCGTTGTACTTGATACGTACAATGCTATTGGTCATGATCACCCAAATTGTGTATTTAAGAGACTTTTTGACTTGGGAACACATGCATTTCCGGATCAATTTCCTGAAGAGCTCATGAAATATTCACCTGATAATCCAGATCATCTTGAAAGTGCTCGAGTAGAATTGACTGAATTGTTAAGAATTCTATTCTTGGAAACTATACCAGATGACTTTTGGAATCATGAATGTGATAGCTTGACGTTGGAGGAGGAGCGCGCCATTTGGAGGGAAAAAGGTTCCATAAATGAAGACTTTTTCGTTCTTTCATGAGTCCTTTTATTTATTTATTTTTCTATGATCTTGTTTTGTTTCCACGTTTTTTTTTTTTTTTTGTCAAGGGGAGTTTGCAAGAAGAGTGGTGAATCTTTCTATTCTCCTGTGTACCAGGTGATGAAGAATGCACTCCATTTCCCCTTTATCATTCTTGTTTTTTAAATTCGTTAAGGGATAGTGGAGTGCCTTTTTGTTTCTCTTTTTAGGAGAAATCCACTCCCAATTTCTTATGCCGCTCTAGGGTGATAGGGTGAGACGGTTTTGTACGCTTCCCTTTCGCTCCTGTATTTACTTATTGAGTAGTAAAACAAATCAAAGAGAATTGGATTGGGTTGTTTTATGTTTATCCAGTATTTTCCAAACGTTTTGCGACGTTGGCCCAAATCCTTCCCTTTCCTCCCTCCTTCATTGTTTTCCTCTTCCTCTTTTTTGTTTGTGAAGGGAATGAAGCGTCGTGTGCTTCATCTCTTCCGACATGTTTTTTTTTTTTGAACCTGAAATCGCACTAGGTGATGAGTACATATATGTATATATACATATGAAAATAACCAAAAGACAAAAAAAAAAATGAAAAGTGAAGAAATAAAAATAAAAAAAAGGAAATACTATTGGTGGTGCATCAAATATGTTTTTTTCTTATTCTAATATTATTATCTGTGATTACATTTATTGGTTCATTACTGATTTCTTTTTTTTCTGTTTTATTGCTCGTGCAAATCAATGGTAGATTCATTTATTTGTTTTTGCTCACTAGGGAGTCTTTTTCCTTTTTTTTTATTTATTTCCTTTTTTTTTTGAGATGTTTATTTGTTATTATTATTATTATTATTATTATTATTATTGGTGAATATTATTTGTTTTGATTCACAAGAAAGAAAGCTGTTGGCATGAATACGTTTAATTATGCTCCACTGCCTAGTCCTGTTCATAATGTTGAGGGATCCCCAACGGATTGTATAAGTTCTGTGCGGTTTTCTCCACCTGGATGCCCGTATGTTCTTCTTGGTGTCACATCTTGGGATAAATCTTGCCGTGTGTGGCAGGTGAGTCATCAGCCCGACGGATCGAATATCCGTACCCAACCAATGTCGTATGCCACGAGCGATGCACCCATTTTGGACATGTCATTTACAGCTGATGGTAGAGTTTTCTGGGGTGGGTGTAATAGGACGGCAACAATGTGGAATTTAACCACAAATCAGAAGATTGTTGTTGGAAGTCACGACCTTCCCATAAGTTGTATTTCTCACGTCGCTTCTGGTACTGGTAGTGAAATGCTAATTACTGGAAGTTGGGATGCGAAATTGCGTTTTTGGGACTTAAGACAAGCGCAACCAGTAAAAGAGGAAAATCTTGGTGAGCCAATTTTTGGCTTGGACACACGATATTTTCCTCTTGCTGCTTGTATAACAGGTAGAAAGGCCCATCTTTTTAACCTTCAGACTTTGATGAAGACAAGTGAGGTCAAGCCACCGCAGTTGGTAAAGTTTAATTTAAGATGTGTTGCATGCTCACCCCAACAAGATGGTCTCGCAGTTGGAAGCTCAGAAGGGAGGGTTTCCTTTGTTTCTTTCCAAGGCGGACAAGGATGCACGTTCAAGGCTCATGCCTTTAATGAAGATAATGTGCTATACATGCATCAGACGAATTTCTGTGTTTTCAATTCCCGCGCTTCTCAGGTAATTACTGGCGGAGGTGACGGTCGAGTTGGTTATTGGGACTACAAAAAAAGATCCTCTGTTGGATATGCGGAGTCTGATAAATCCCTGGAAAACCGAAATAAGTCAATTTCCGCTGGAGATATCACTCATGATGGGATTTTACTGGCCTATGCTAGGAGTTACGATTGGGCAATGGGAAGTGCCGGTGTAATTCCTGATGAGCCTCACACTATTCATATTCGGCCTGCAGAGTTGAAAATGACTGTTGGACGATAGGGGCGTATTCTGTAATTATATACAGAATATACAGAACATTATATATATGCGTTATACGTGTTTTTGTTCGTAGTCTTGATATATATGAATTCTTCCTATCTATTATTATTAACTTTTATTGTGCTATATACATATGTTTATTCCTATCTATTATCAATAACTTTCTTCCTTTTTTTTTTAGATCTCTCTTTTCTTTTTTTTTCTTTTGGAAGTTTCTCAAGATGAATGAGACGACTGCAGATCTAGCTACAAAGCAAAGCAAGAAAAAGTACGTTTATGGGTATGATTTGTACAGTGAATCTGTTCGACAGTACCCTGCTGTAAATGATATTAAGGCAGCAAGAATGGCTGTAATAAGTAACATAAATGACTATTTGAAGCATCTGGGCGAATTTAACACGAGCCCGAAATGTAGTAAACGACGACTCCTTGTTTATGTGTTGTTTACTATGGTTGCCTTGATGGCTTGTGGTATTTTTCTCAGGAAAGATCTCCTTGAATCACATACATGGGTTGCACACGCACTATTATTTCTTGTTCTTCTTTTTGCTTCAATCGTCATTTTTTGTGAATGGTTAGAGGATCCATTCTCTGTGACGTTTACGGTGTCTGGACCCTCTTCGCGTGGAAATAATATACACCAGAAGGTTTCTTTCCGTGCTTTGAGAGGGCGCAGATTATGTTTGCGCGTTGGTGAGGTCTCTAACTCGTCAAGGGTAACTATTGAGGCTCAGTTAGTGGGACTGCCTCGTCTACTTTCTGCTCCATCAGTTTATTATTCCGTTTCCAAGGAGGCTCCATACGGTAGATATTTTTCCAAGACTGGATTTTTCTATCCACCACATATGATTGAGGATATTGATATGCTTCTGAAATCTCTAAATTCTGCACTTCAAAGAAAGAAACAATAAATGTTTTTTTTTTTTTTTTTTTTGAACATGGGATTCTTTCTTTGAGTAGGAACTATGTTGAAAGATGAATTATTGTTATTTATTTCTCTACTTGTGTGCGTTTGTTTGTGAATTTATTTTCATTTGTTTTGCTTGAAAAGTAAATGAACGATGAGAAGAAGGAAGAAGACCAATAACCGTATTATTACAAAAAAAAAAGAAGAAAATTCATAATGCCGTTTTTCCTTTTTCTTCTTCCTTGTTTTCTTTTTTTTTTTGAATAACAAGGTGAGAAGGTGATAAAGTCCTTTTTTCCCTTTACGAATGGTTTCTGTAAATGCTGTCCGTTACGTTGGTTACCTGGGCGCTGCCGCCAACTGGCTCATTCCCATTGCTGGCATAATTAACTTTCCCACACGAAAACCCAGTGACATTGATCCCATGATGACAACTGTTCTAGCAGTCTACAGCGCCGTGTTTGTTCGCTGGGCTATCGCCATTTCCCCCGCGAATTACCCCCTGTTTCTTTGCCACGTAACGAATAGTACTGTGCAGTGTGCAACGCTTGTGCGCTACGCTATCAGTGGACGAAACACGCGGACTCCTCTGCAGCAGAGTGATTAGACTACATTACCACTAATAAAAATCTTTTAGGAGTGCCAAATAGAAGACACCAACCAAAAGCGGAAACGAAAAAAACGAGAACGAAAACGAATCCCTTTTTTTTCTCCGCTTCTCTTGTTTTAGTTGGGGGATACAAAATAAAAAGGGGAAAAAGGAGGATTCGAAGGGTATGTAAAGACTCGGGAGGAATTCATATCGTGGTAACAACACTTCATATATACACATGCTTACGTGGTTTTCAAGATCGTGGTTTGTATCTGTCGAACGGACTTGGATATCCCCAAGTAATTATCGTACTTCCTTTTTGTATTTTTTTAAATTTTTTATTTCTCCTTCGTAAAATGAACCAGTACAGAATATTTTTGATTCTTAGTTCTCAGGGTTTTTTCTTTTCTTTTGTCTACGAGTTTTAGAAGAAAGAAGAAGAAAAACAAAACAAAACATGGATGATCCTAAGTTATTACGAGCTCGGCGTCGTTATCGTGCCTTGCTGCGAGAAACAAACATTTTGCAAGGACGTGGTCAAACCGATGAGACACTTATGATTGAGCTTCAGAAACTTGAAAGCGACTATCCATCTTTGAAAGAAATTGTAGGGCCGGCTCTGGTTGGTGAGACCCGAGTAGACACTGATGGCTTGGTGAAGAAGGATACTACTGCTAATACTGTTGAGTCATCTCCAGGACCATCGGTGGATTTAATTGCTGCTGTACTACCGACAGATGAGAAGGGAAAAGAGGCTACTACTTCTCGTTTAGTTCCTTTATCAGGGCCCCATGCAGGTGAGGGAAAGCACACGGATGGAGTAAGCGAGGGACGAAAAACGAGCCAGAGTCCTCCGCTTAGAGGAGGTGCCGCTTTTTTTTTCTGCGCTTTAAGCATATGGAGCGAGGCACATTTACCGACCTCATTTGGAATACATTCGTATAATATGATCACTTTTTTGACTATTCTTGTGGCCGTGCTCCATCGATATGTGATCGATTCAGGTTCTTTAGTTGGGAAAATTGTCTCACCTGTACTGCTTGACTGTTTAGTTCATCTCAAAGGTCTTATTGCGATTCACTTGAAGAGGCCAGAAAGAATATCAGGTGCCATGCTTTTAGTTTATTTTTTTTGTGATCTCTTGCCTTCGATGGTTTTTGTATTCGTTGTGTACACATTGACTACAATTTCTCTCGAATTGTTGGAGTGATCTTTTCATATTGTAGGAGAATACATGTGGATACTTGAGACTTTCTCTTAAAGATCAAAAATAAGAAAAACAAAAATAAATAAATCGGTATTAAAAGACTGAATGCCACTAAATACGAGGAAAGAATATCTATGCATACATGCTGACTGCTCCCTTTTCTTTTATTATTATTATTATTATTATTATTATTATTATTATTATTATTATTATTATTATTATTATTAGTGGCTTGCGAAAGGAATGTGCCTGAGAGGAAATCTATCTATATTACCTTGGGATGTTTTAACACATTTATAACTGGTTGTATTCGTCCTTCTCGTGTTTCTGTATTTGACTCCAGCCTACATTTGCGCTTAGGTGGAATCTTATTTAGATTCCTTTAAGTCTTTTTCAGTTATCCTTCCCACCCCACGTAGGGGTGTTTTTTTTTTTTCTGGGAAGGAAGAGACTGTGAAAACCGCACATTCGTAAGCTATGGATGATTTGAAAATCGTATAGGTTTAATATTAATTTCCCTTTTCCCTGTTTTGTTTTCTCTTTACGTACGGAAGAGACTCCAAGAAGAGTCATCGTCATACTTCCAATTATATTACCCTTCCCTTGTTGTATTTAGCGTCTGCTTTGTGTAAAGAGCAGCATTTTCCTGGAAAAGAATATATAATATATATTTTTTTGGTATTGTTTTTTATTATAAATATTGTGACCCTCTTGAATGTGAGCACAAACTTCCAACTGTCTTTTTTTCATATTTCCCTTTTTTTTTCTATTTTGCTGCCTTACCAACCCGGGTAGATAAAGATAGGGAAGGAGAAGCAAAAACAAAAACAACCTACGGTGTGGCCTCACTTATTAGTGTGAACAAGAAACAAAAACAAACAAAATGACGTCTGTGGAGGCGTTGCTGCGTCTGCCTACTGATGAAATCAAATCATCTCTTCCCACCGTCACCGATGAGGATGCGTCTCTTGTTCTTCGTGAGATGGAGACAGTTCTGCGGAAATGTCTCTATGCCGTGCGATACACATTGACTGCCCCCTTTTCCGTTTTTCTTCATATTCTCTCCCAGCCAGTTATTTCAGAGAGCACTAACATTGCGGAAGTTCTCCTCGCCCCCGTTGAAGAGGGGCGCTGTCTTGATCTCGTGGTTGATGTATGCAGCACGCTGCTCAGGCCCGAGCACCACGCCTTCCGTGGGAGTGTCAACGTGGAAGGATTCTTTGAGATGATTCAACAACTCTGCGCTTCTGCGGCGTTGAAGGATTCATTCGGGGCGGTGATAATGCCGTGTTTATTGACATTTCTAAGCTTTGCTGTGGAAAAGGAGGATGACTATCGCCAAGCTCGTGCCTGTGCGAGCTTGCTCATAACACTTATCCGCGGATCAAAGGCGAACAAGAATCGAATGAGTGTGGAGTGTGGACACATTGGTGGGGCTTTGACAAAATCTAGCGACATATTTTTTCAAATGCAGTGCGTTGAGATATTATTTCGTCTCTACACACACAACCGTACAGTGTTGGCGACCTCAACGTTGCCTGAATTCTTCAAGAAGGGTGTGGCGGAGCTTCCCAATGATGCGAATCTCTTAACAAGCATTCAAACTTTACTTGATGCCTATAATATGGAGCATAGGACCTTTGATTTGATCCAGTTTACAGCACTTCTCATTGAGGCAGGAAAGGAGGAGGTGTGTGGCCACACAGCCCTGTATTTTTCTCCATTAATTCTTGTCATTATGATTCCAGGGTATTCAGGAGACAATATTACAATTCCATATGAGCATATCCGTTCAGTGAAGCTTTCAAAGGAGCGGAAACTTGCTCTTCGACTACACGTCATCCCGGTGAGACTCTCGCATGCCATGAACACTGCGGAGGGTAAAGACACACTTATGATTTCGTTGACGCAATCGACATTTAGTGCTATTCGATCATCTGGAGTTCATGAGTGGATTGCTGAGAGGAAGCGTCGCGTTCCGGCAAGTCGTCTTCGGCAGCAAATGGAAATATTATCAGCATCGTCGTCGTCGTCATCAGTAAGAGCAGAGATGTTATCTTCTCAAAATAGACATTTGAAGGATGCGGAGTATGTGGAGGGTGAGAATGAACATTTTGTACGAGCATCCGCTGCAAATCAAGCCACAAAGACGGCGCCTTCTTTAAATCATGGAGTGAGTATAGAAGAAGAAAAGAAAACGAAGAAACCGAAGGTTTCCTCCAAACCAACTTCACCAAATAGAAAGGCACAACCCATTCCAAAACAACAACAACAAGAGGAAGAAGAGGCAGCGGGAGAGGTAGAGGGGAATGCTCTTCGTCAGTTACACGAGGCCGCCTCATTTAAAGTAGAAAGAATGCGGCAGGATAACCAAGGAAAACTTCAATGCGCTGTTGATTTCATGCAGGAGGAGATTGAGAAGATGCGTAGGTTAAATGCGCGTGAGCGTGATGATTTTGAGGCGTCCGTGAGGGAAGATTTAACGTCCGTGCGACGGGCTGAAGTTCAAGTGAAGGCACGGGCGACGGAATGTATACAGTCACTCAACCAGGAGCTGAAGGAGATTCAGGCACTCAGTGAAGTCTTGAGGAGCGAGGTCAAGAATGTACGAGAAAATCTAGGGACAGTCCTACAAGACACGGAATCTCTGGAGGAGGAGTCACTTGTCCAGCTTAAAGCAATGGTGGATGAAGATATGAAGTCCATGGAGGAGACTCTCGTACATTTGATGTCATCAACAAATCCACTTTCATTTTTGGCAAAATATCTCTCACGGAAGTTAGATACCACTGAGGCATAGACGTGTTTTGTGTGGTGAATTCGAGAGAATATATATATATATATATATATATATAGAGAGAGAGAGAGAGAGAGAGAGAGAGAGAGAGATAGAGATAGAGATAGAGATAGAGAGAGATAGTTATAGACATAGAGATAGAAGAATGGGAGATGTACACGGGGTGTGTAATCTGATAATAGAATGCGCATGCTCCTTGTGGATGCATATCTTCTTGCTTTTTGATTGCTTATGTGATTCTTGCGTTATCACTTTTTTCTTTTTTGTTTCTTCTTTCTTCTTTTTTCTTTATCTGTAATAAACAGTTAAGCCTGCTTTAATGATGTAAAGCCACTACTTTACCTCTCTCTCTATGTCTGTCTGTCTGCCTATCTCATAGTGAATAATAATAATAATAATAAATTTTATTTTTCCGGTTTTACTCTCTCCTCTCCTTGAATGATATATATATATATATATATATTTACAGCATTTAGCCCAGGATATATATCTCACCTCTTCTAGTCAAATGGCGAAGGATACCGCTAAGAAAAACATGCGGAAGAACGCATCCCGCATGCGCCTCTTCACACTCTTCACGTGGGTTGTCAATGTGTGCGCGCTTCTCTCCGTCTTGTACCATCGCGGCTCCTTCCCGTGGCCCCGCGACCTCCTCGGCCTCGCCTTCTTCACCCTGCAGGAGGCGGCCGCCCTCGCCCTCCTGCGGCAGTTCGCCGCCCCCACCCTCGGGCCGGCCGGCGAGCTGCTCGACTGCCCGGACGTGTCAAACCCCGCGGAGCTCGGCGTCTACTCGTGGGCGCAGGACGTCCTCTGGGTGTGCTGGGCGGCGCAGGGCCTCGGCTTCCTCGTGCACTGGGCCGGCGCCCTGCTCTACCTGCCGGTGCCGGTGCTGGCCGCGGGCAAGCTGTGGGCCCTCGCCGCTGCAATGCTGAAGAACCGCGGCGAAGCGGTGGCAGCAGCAGAGAGCGGGCCGGTGCAGCACACGAGGGCGGAGCGGAGGAAGCAAGAGATACTCCTGCGCAAGAAGGGAACGCGATAGACGCGTCAACACGACTCGGGAATTTCTTCTTTTCTTTTTCTTGTTGGTCGGTTCCGTGTGTATCCGTGAAACAGGGAAGATGTCTTTTTAACAAGTGGTTGTCCTTTTTTTGTTTTGGTGGGAGGTGAATGGGCGGAGTGGGCGTAAGCGTTGAAAACGGAAGGATTCCTTCTCTACTGGAGGGAGAGAGAGAAAAGGAAGGATTGTGAAATAAAATGAAAGTAACTGAAAACAAATACAAAACAAAACCGAGAGTGCAACTGCGGCGATGCAGTTACTACCATCTCTCTCTACCTCTCTCTTTCTATTTATGTGTGCAGTTTGTTTATGGAAAAGTGATGCTTTACATTTATTCCCATCTTCATCATGTCCCACCCTTTCTCTTTTTTGTTGACGTTTCCCCATTTTCTCTCCCTGCCTATAATAATAATAATAATAATAATAATAATAATAATAATACGCACACCAAACCCTGGGGGAGTAGTGCGGAACAACGAAGAGAGAGAAAAAAAAAGGGAGGAGAGAAATCATGCGGCGGCGGCTATTAGTCTGCTGCCCCCCCTCTGCTCTCATGGCGATGGCGTCCCCCGCCCGCATGTATTACGACAAGGTCCGCGAGCAGCGGGAGGGCAGCGACGACGGCCCGGCGGAGATGTTCCACGAGTTCCCGACGAACCCCGCCGCCAGCCGCGTGCCGGAGGAGCTGCACACGCCCACTGCCGAGGCCATCACCGCCGCGGAGGGGCTGCAGCGGTGGTTCCTCGGGGCCACCGTCACAATGGTGTTGGCGTTCTGCCTCAGCGGCTTCATCGACCCCTTCGCCGAGGGATACCGCAGACCGCAGGGGTACGGCGAGCATGCAGGGGGAGTAAAGGACCGTGAGTGAGTGTACAAAGGGTGATAGAAAGAGAGAAGGGAGAAGAAGAGGAAGAAAAAATGATTTTGCAGTGTGTAATGTTATGACGGGTGGATGTAGTGTTGTGGAGGATTATTGCTATTTTTTTTTTTCTATGCATCTATACACATATGGGTGCGCTTTTCTCTGCTTTATTTTTATTTTTATTTTTGTCTTCACGCACACATGCACGTGTGTATGATTGGCTGTGGAAGATGGGTATGCCCTGAGCTGTTAGCACCATATTGTATTTCTTTCTCTTTGTCTATTCCTTGTTGTATACATCGCCGAAAGATAGCTTCAAGGGGTAAAGGAAGCAAAGAAATAAAAGAAAAAAAGCAACATACAAGGTTTTGTATCCGCTTGGTTTATCTTTGTTATTGGTTTCATTTTTCTATTTATAGCGAAAAGAGGACAAGGGTGTAACGTACATACATAAATACGTAGAGATATTACTTCAGGGCCGTGGAGTTTCTTTTCCCTTTTAGTTTTTTTTCTTTTTTACCCTTTGTATTTATTTTCTTACTTGTGATTTGCCCTTACATAGTTTGTATGAGAAAATAAAAATGGGAGGAGCTCGATCAAAAGAGATTATACAATATTTTTCTGATGTTGCGTCTGCTGAGAGTCCTCCCGATGAGAAGGACTTCCTTGAGCACTTGGGTCGATATAAAGAAGATATTTGTTCTGGCGATGAGTACTACAGTATTTCCCTGCCGTTTCTTCAGAGAGTATTCCCCGCATGTATACAGGGAAAGAGACTTCAATGGCTTTTTCATGTCTGTTTGAGGCAGATGGAACACGCCTCATGCAATTACAATCAAGAACATAATGAGGCGTTTCTTTCCTGCTTGCATATTGTGGAATATATTATTCGCTACGTACATCAAAGAACACATGGAAATATGATGGAGTTACTCTCAATTATAAAAGTCGAAAATATGACGGAACATAAATCACCTGCAGGAGAAGTAGGAGGAATAGACTGGTCGTGTACGGATCTGAATAAATTGTGCTGCGGTTTGATGCATTATTGTGTCTCCGTTCCACTGCTGCATACAACGATAGAGGTGCACAATAAAGTGGTGAATTTATTATTGTCTATGAACTCCTCCGCACTCTACCACCGCATACAGCACAACCACCACCCGAGTAGTAGTGCTGTGAGTGATGTATGCACAGAGATGATATTGTCTCACAAGGAATTGCCTTCTTTTCTCTCTTTGCTGCTGAAGAGATTTATGAGTTGGGGGATGAATGAGCTTGCTGGTCAGAGTGATCGCAAGTACTCCCTGAGGACTTTGTACAATTTCTTTCTCTTCCCACGAAGAAGAAGCAAAGAAGAAGGGGGAGAAGAAGTAGCAGGAGGAGGAAGCAGTATTAGTAGTAGTGGTGGTAGAAATCTTTTTTTGATGTACGGAGAGAGTTACGGGAGACACTGCACTCAGTTGTTGACGGTGCTACTGATATATTGCAAAGGAATAAAAGGAAATCCCGCGCTGGAGTTCATAAAAACTCTGGAGGATCGTGCGAGTAGTAATCCTCAAGAGAAAACAGGTGGAGGGGATGATGACGGTCGAGAAATTTCGTACAAATTGCTTTTATTATCCATAAAAAATAAATTACACGTGTGCCCGTCTCTCTGTATTCTGCTGTATACCTTGCTGTATGACCACCCCACCTTTTTGTATACATGCATCACTTCGTACAGTAAGGAGGTATTGGATGTCATTCAGGAGATTCTCTGTTTGAATTATAAAGTGATAGTATATAATGAGGCGGATAATCCATCTGCAAAAACTCTTCCTCCTCCTCCTGCTAATACTACTACTACTACTAATGATGATGATGATAGGAGTTATTCTATTTCTGTATTTGAGGATACACCCGAGTCACTTCATAGGATTGGGAGAGAAATGGCATATTTCTCTTATCCGTTCATTAGTTTCATGTGCAGCACGATAATATTACTCTTTTCTCAAGATCAAACAATCAATAAATACATGAACGACATTATAATAGAGCCGCACTTCAAAGTGGGGGCGTGTAAAGGAAAAATCTCTTTGAGCTCTCTATGTATGTTGGTCTTGGTGCATAGTATTGTGAAGGCAATGAATGAAAAGAATGAAGCGTTGGCTGCTGTGTTTATCCCGAGTCTACTGAACTTATCACCATTTGTGTCTCATATAGACTCCTATACATCGCAGCAGGTTATAAAATTACTTTTGTTATTACTGCGGAAGCTGAAACGGTTCTCTGGGGAAATGGCTCATCTGCACGTTGCAATAGACGGCGATGATAGTGCAAATGGTAATAATAATAATACTAATAATACTAATAATACTAATAATAATAATAATAATAATAATAATAATAATAATAATAATAATAATAATAATAATAATAATAATAATAATAATAATAATGGGGGTGACGTTGACGCTGCCGCAGCGCAGATGTTTCTTCGTCAGTTGTCACCACTAGTAGAGGCTATCGAGATACTGCTTCAAGGGGAGGACAAACACAACGACGTTCTTGTCTATGAGTTACTGTACAGCCGAGGAAAGCTGCAGGATGGAATATCCGTTGACGGCGCATGCGCAGAACTCTCGAGTGCATACAAGATATTTCTACCCGTGCTTCGCATTGCGGAATACTATGAGACGGAGTTGGCGAGCGTGACCTCAGCGGAGACGTTTCAGGAGATCTTAAATGTCATTCGCCGAGCAACGCGGGAGCGGGCGGGTTTGCATGCATCCTCATCTGCGTCAACATCCACAAAGCCAACTGGTGGAAGTGGTGGTGGAGGTGCGTCGTGGAAGGCGCGGGAGATTATATATATATATGAGGAGTCTCCGCATAGTTATGATTTCTTCGGCCCTTTTGTCTGGGCGACACTTTTGTCTGACGCCGCCCACCCCGGTGGATTGCTGTGGGCCACAGACACCACCTCGCTGGATATATTTCCTCAGTAGGGTAGAAAAATGATGTAAGGAGCATCACACATAAGTAAATAAAATTAAAAAAAAACAAGGAAAAAAAATAATAATGAAATAGCTATATACACAAGGAAATACATATATGAATATTGTTTTTTTCTCTCTCGCCCATTTATTCACTTTTTTCTGTTAGTTTATTTTGATGCTCGTTATGATGGTTATGGCCGTAGCTCTTTTTGTTTTGCTGTGTCTTGTACACAGTCACGGAGTCTCAGAGCTCTTTCCCTTTTTGGTTTTATTGACCTGACTCAGGAGTGGGTGGTGAACACCTGCATGGGAAATAGTTTTCCTTCTTTTTCCCCCTTCTCTATTTATTTATTCCTTGTTGCTTCTTTTTTTTTCTTCTTTTTGTTCTGCGTGTGTGTGTGCATCCTCGTATTTGACGGAGAACAGAAATAAGCAGCAGAAGGAATTTTCACAAACACGCGATGAAAAAGCGCCCTGCCCCGCAGCCGGAACGTGCGAGTCCGTTTTTCTTCCAGCAGCTGCTCGAGTCCCCAACCGCAGATGTAGACATCTCCGAGGCGGTGACGGCGACTCTGCGGGATTTGTATACGCCCGCGGGAACGGCGGCTCTGCTGCATACATGTGTGGAGGAGGAGACGAGTTACACGGAGTCGCTGGCGGATCTGCTGGAGACTTCATGGAAGCGCGTGGAGGACGTCATTGCGAGAAACAAACACCGCCGCAATGTCGTTGAGGAAAAACTCCCGCAGACATTGAGGGAACTTGACGCGTGCAGGTTCTGGACTGGCGACGTGGCGGCGGCGCGGTTTCACTTCCCAACGCCGGAGGAGTTCGGGATATGCACCACCAAGGAAGAAGAGGAAGAAGACGGCGTGCACACACGAGTAGACATGAACTCTTCCAAAGGGTTACATGCGCCTGAATCACATGTGGCTTCACTTGCTGCTGTGCCGGGGAAACACAGAGCAAAGGCGTGGACAATGACGGGGAAGGATCTTCTTGATCCATCCAAGTCACCGCATTGTCTGCGTCGTCTGTTTGCCCCTATTCTTCAACGACGACAGGAATATCCAAAAACTTTGACTCTACTGTTAAACGCCGTGCAGCGCGCGCAGTCGGAGAGTTTCCCTGATATCGAGGCGCTGATTGAGAAGGGGTACTTTCACATGCCACTCCACCGATTATTTCGGCCCATTGCATCTTACATAGAACATTACCTGGCGGAGGATTCTAGGGGCAAAGAACCCGAAGCGGCATTTACTGAAACATACAAGTCCTCAGCTAAAGCGTTGAAGATCGCACGGGAGAAATTGAGAGAAATGGGGGAAAAGGGAGGAACTCTCCCACCATCATCTCCATCATCGTCTCGGGAAGGCGCTGCGGAGGTTGTATACAGTACGTTGCTAACAGAGCTGCGAGAGAGGAAGATTATTCATAATGACTGCAGTAACACGTTACAGACCATTACATCTGACACCAGCTTGCAGTTGGATGAAATTGAGAACGGCTTGCGGAAATGCGACGACGAGTCTCGTGTGGCTCTTGAAACTCTTGTAGAAAACACTCAATCATACATTGAGAAACTGAAGGAGGCCATTGACCGCACAAAGGCCGCAAGGGAGGATATACGTAACGAGTACAAGCGGGACCATGATCGTATTCAGTCCTCTCTGCAGTCAAAACTGTTTCAGGCGAAGAAGAGTGAGGACATGCAGGAGAAACTTGCTCGACGCATTCGTGAGACTACGAAGGAGTGGTACTTGGAGCAGCTCAAGCATGAGCGTCTCATGCAGGAAATCATGGAAGAGAGTCTTGCGCTGCGACAGCTGGACCTTAGTCACAATCAACTGGAGGAACTACTAGAGGAGCGCATTCCTACAAAGGAGTCTGAAACCAAGCTGCTTTGGGTAATGGATTCTTTGAAAAAGTCCGAGGAATTACGAGCACAACTTGTGTTGCAGTGCAGTCAGCACGTGGACCGACTCAAGACGGAAGAGCATTACCGTCGCTGCCGCCTGGTTGTTTACGGCACGGAGAATGCATTATGTTGGTCACGTTGTTTGCACGATATTTCTGTGCTGTACGAAAAGCATTATGATACTATCGCTGAGAAGTGTAATGCCTCCATGCAGTTACGTTACCTCCTCGCATATGAAAAAGACCTTGTAGTGAGGGACCTGCACCAGTTGCAGCGTGAGTTTTCTTTTCTTGACACCAACTGGGCCAAGCTGGTCGCTCTGCTGGAAGAGTTGGAGATGCCGGTGCCGCATTTGGCACAGTGCGAGAAGGATGAGGCATGCGTGGAGTTTCGTCGCATCATGACTGAACTAGTCAGCAGTCGTCTTATTTGCGGTGATTTTGCGCGGCTAGTGCCTGTGGGTGTAGAACGGCAAGCATCCCCTCCATTGGCCGCAACGAGTGATAATGCAGTAGCCACTGTTGGGGAATAACACACGTTCGTTCTGTTGTTGCATATGTAGTTTTCTTTCCACACACACCCACACACACACATACACACGTTCTGCATATGTGGATTGCCCTCTGCCTTGAGATATTTATTTCCGGAATGGAGGGGATAGGGGCTTCAGTAATACTGGGAATGAGTGCAGCCAACCATGGAGAGGAACCGATGTACAGTTTGAAATGAAGCAGTTTATATATATATATATATCTATATATTTGAGAGATGGATTTTTCTTTTTTCTGTTGGCCATCGAGGGATTAATGGGTGTCTGCGTTCTGTGAGATTCACTGTTCTTCTCTGACCCATTTGTCCACTCATTCATTCACTCACCCACTTGTTTATTTTTTTTTCCACCTTTCATTTCTTCTTGAGTACTAAACAGCCTCCTTCTTGTCTCCTTGTTGAAAAGGAATTCAGCGGTGTATACAGAAAAGAAGAGTAGGGCTCCTACACAGAAATATATATATATATATATATATATATATAGAGAGAGAGAGAGAGAGAGAGAGAGAGAGTCTGGGTGGATGCTGCCCCCCTCACGGCTCTGCGCCGCGCATGTTTCCAACCACTTAGTGGTGCAGGAGTTGATGCTGTACGCCGCACTTAGCTCACCCCATTTTGCGCCAAATGATGGAGAGGCGTATTTGCAACTTGCGAAGCACATTGCGCAACTTCCGACTGCGTGCGCAAAGTCGATACCGCAGAGGCGCTCACGTCGAGGTTCTGTACCGACTCCTTGGCGACATGCGCCTTCTCTCCGGCTCGTCCTGGAGCGGGTTGATCAGAAACTAAAAAAGGAACATTCTCTCTCTGCAGAGCGGAGGTTGCCTGTTTGCTACGACGATGCAGTGGAGCACCAGCACTCCTTGGAGCGAATGCTTGGCCCGCATGGATTTCGTGTGGCGTTGGTTGGGAAAATGCGGTGTGGATGCCCTGCTGGCCCGCGGGCGGTGTTTTTGCTGACAGATGGCAACCAGAGCAAATTTCACAGTTCTCCTCCCAAGCGAGACGACAAGTATAATAACAACGACAGTGCTGTTCGTGGTGGTGGTGGTGATGACCAGGACGGAGTGATTGTTTTCGAACGCGCCGTGAAGGGCCTTGCGGCGTGTGGATACATCACGATTATCTCAAAGAAAAAGTTGTGGATGTGCGAGGCTTCACTGACGTGCTTCACGTGCCTCGCACAGACGCCGAGTGGGTGTGGGCCGGAGCCCACCTGCCGCGGCGGGAGGGAGCAGGAGCTGCAGCTTGTGTGGTCCTCCCCACGAATGTTTCACCTGAGACGACTATTTCTCACCAGCCCCAAGCTGTTCCTGGCGCACCTCATGCTGCTGGCAAATGCGAAGGGATATGAGCTGCGGCACGATGGACTGTACCGGCGATCGGAGGATACACATGAGTTTGTTGAGCTGCGCAGCGAGAAGAATGTCTTCACGGCACTGCAGATTCCATATGTAGACCCACTCTATCGCTACCTTTATTGCCGTCTTTACAAATTGGTGTAAAACAAGAAATAAAAAGGGGAAAAAAAAGACTTATTTCCTCTCTTCCACCATCTTCCTCTGATTTTTTTTTCTGTCATTTCTACTTGATTTTACTCACATGAAGCTTTTCAATTGGGTTTCTTTTGGTTTTGGGTAAATGTCTGCAGACACGTGGTGTGTCCCAGTGTCTGAAAATAGTTCTCTCCCTCCCTCTCTCCCTCTCTCTCTCTCCATTTCTGTTTTCTGGGAGAGCTCGGCGGAAGTGATGCCTTCCAAGTGAAGGATGCATCCCCTCACTACCACTAACCAACATTCAATGTTCTTCACCTTTTTTTCTTCCTTTCCTTCTCGTACTTTGTTTTACCCATCCCACCCCCCTCCTAACATGGAAAGGCACATCTTCACGAGAACGGTATGTCTGTTCAGCCACACCTGCGCAAGCTCCGCAAGCTCAAGCGGGCGAATCCCTCGGCGGACGAGGATAACGTCGCCAAGGCACTCTTCGAGCTGGAGGGAACCCACAAGACGCTCCGCGTGCACCTGCCGCGCTTCCACATCAACACCGTCCGCACCGTGACGGGCCCCCGCTTCAAGAAGACGGCGATGGTGGTCTTCTACCCGCTGCGGTTCCTGATGCTGGTGCGGAAGATCCAGCGCACGCTGACGTCGGAGCTCGAGAAGCGCTTCCCCGGCAGCGTCGTCGTGCTGGTCGCCCAGCGCAAGATCACGAAGCGCCCGAACGACGTCTACAAGTTGCAGAAGGTGCAGCGCTCCCGCACCAGCGTGGCGGTCTTTGAGAACATTCTGAACGACCTGATCTACCCCTGCGACGTTGTGGGCCGCCGCTGGCGTTGCCGCACGGACGGCAGCAGGGTGATGAAGGTGTTCCTTGACTCGCGTGACCGCAAGCGTGTGGAGTCTCGTCTGCCACTCGTTGCACACGTCTACAAGCAGCTGACGCACCGCGTTGTCAACTTTGGCTTTATGTGGAACCCCAAGCTCCAGCAGGTGTCTTCGCGTTAAACATAAAGTGAAGGATGCCATGAGGAAAGTATTTGTTGTTTATTTTATTTTATTCCTTTTTAAAAAAAATTCTGGTGTCCTTCTTCATAAGGATATCCAAACTACACAAACAGGCAAGGGCTGTTGCCACAAGCATGCTGGGCAACGCCATTATTGTTTTCTGTTTGTTCTGTTTCCCCGTAGTCATGGGCTCCCACACTCTGTGTGGGTTCTCGTGTACTCGCCCTGGAAACTTTCTATTTGCTTTCTTGTCAAATATTTATTTGTTTCGTATTGTCATTTGTGATGCATCAAGCTATTTTTTTCTTTAGCTTTCTCTCTCTCTTTCTCTTTCCTTTTCCCTTTTTTTTTCGTCGTGTCTGGTAAAATACACTCGACTCTGCACCACAAAAAGGGAGAAAGATGTCTGTTCAGCCACACCTGCGCAAGCTCCGCAAGCTCAAGCGGGCGAATCCCTCGGCGGACGAGGATAACGTCGCCAAGGCACTCTTCGAGCTGGAGGGAACCCACAAGACGCTCCGCGTGCACCTGCCGCGCTTCCACATCAACACCGTCCGCACCGTGACGGGCCCCCGCTTCAAGAAGACGGCGATGGTGGTCTTCTACCCGCTGCGGTTCCTGATGCTGGTGCGGAAGATCCAGCGCACGCTGACGTCGGAGCTCGAGAAGCGCTTCCCCGGCAGCGTCGTCGTGCTGGTCGCCCAGCGCAAGATCACGAAGCGCCCGAACGACGTCTACAAGTTGCAGAAGGTGCAGCGCTCCCGCACCAGCGTGGCGGTCTTTGAGAACATTCTGAACGACCTGATCTACCCCTGCGACGTTGTGGGCCGCCGCTGGCGTTGCCGCACGGACGGCAGCAGGGTGATGAAGGTGTTCCTTGACTCGCGTGACCGCAAGCGTGTGGAGTCTCGTCTGCCACTCGTTGCACACGTCTACAAGCAGCTGACGCACCGCGTTGTCAACTTTGGCTTTATGTGGAACCCCAAGCTCCAGCAGGTGTCTTCGCGGTAGACAAATGGTGTTGAGAGTTTTCTTCTCTCTGCATTGTTTTATCTGTTTCCCATGGCTCTGTGTTTGCTATTTACTTATTTCATTTAATCTATTTATTTTCTGGAGACAGTCTGAGGCCTACGAGCTGACTGTTTTTACTATCCTTTTTTTTCTTGGTGAGGGTATAAGAGTGCCGTGTTTTGGATCCACAGACTCTCCTTATCATTTTCTGTGTTTCTATGGATGACCGGATCTACGATTTTGTAATGTTTTCTTTTCCTCTTTCTCTCTCTTTCTTTTTTTCTTTCTTTCTTTCTTTTTTTTTTTGTCTTTTGAATTTGTGTTCTTCACGTACTTTTGTTCCCGCTTCCCTAGTCACAGGAATGCAATGGCAATGCCAACAAATAATGAGTCTGTAGTCGTGGTGTCGTTTGATAAGGAGATGATCACCCTTGTAGAGCTTTCTTGTGAGCGGGAAAAAGTGACCCGGTGGCTACTGGTGAGTTCCATCCCCATCGCAGTGACGCTCTCGCAAGCGCTGCAGTGTCTAAATTCATGCATCTTTGCTTCTTCATCGATTACTTATAGTGATGCCGGTGATGTTGCTGTTGGGGGCAGCCCAAAAGGAGGAGGAGGAGTGAGTGCTGATGAAGCTGGGATTGGAATTGTTCGTGTTGGGTACACCCCAAGTGAGGACCACACGTACTGTCTCTTGCTTCAGTTCACTACCGCCAGTGGTGCGGAGTATGTAAAGAACGAACTCTTGCATGCAGACCTGACGGGAGAGGCGCCGACCTTGTCGGAGTACATCCACCCAAAGGCAAAGATCATAACCTCCTCTCTCGCGGATCACGAGCGGGAGCAACATGACCCGACCAAAAAGAAGGAGATTACATTGGAGGAGTTGCTCTGTGGTGTGGTCCTGTGGGGCGTGGCGCCACCGCCACCACCAGTTTCTCATTCCCAAAGTGATCATCATGAGAGTAGTAGTTGTAGTAGAGCATTGTGGCGAGGTTTGGAGCGACAGGGCGGGACGCACCTGCCAAGTGCAGGGCCGCTCGTACCAGTGGGAGACTTCTGCTCCATTTGTCAAGATAACACCTCAGGCAAACCGTTTATTGTGACGCTATGTAAACACGTGTTTCATCTTTTGTGCTTTTGTAAACATCTGGAGGGCGGCAGTGCGTCGTGCCCGCTTTGCCGTTTTTCAATGGATTCTCTGGAGTCCCGCTGCAATGCGTGTGGCGCCTGCAGTGACTTGTGGACATGTCTTGTGTGCGGTTGGATCGCCTGCGGGCTGGGCTACCGCAATGACACCTTGCGCCATTTTGAGAGCACCGGCCACTCGTGTGCGATACAAAATGAGACGTTCCGCATTTGGAACTATCGAGCCAACGACTTTGTGCACCACCAGCTGGCAATTGAGCTGGGGAAGGAGGACGACGCGAAGGCCGCAAAGGCGGCTGCGAGGGATGTATCCGACGCAACCATGTTTGGAGGTGGCGAGGCAGACATCACGGCCTCGTCGTACTGGCGGAGTCGATGGTGGTGGGATGAAAAGGACGAGGAGGCGGCAGCGGCGCACGACTTGAGCGACGAGTACGTCCAGCAGTATTATCTTGGGATAATGCGGAGGCTGGTGGCGGAGCAGTCGGAGTACTACGAACGGGGCGCAGGGAGAGGAGCACTGCAGCCTGCAGCAAAGGCAGGAGGAGAAACACAGCCAAAGTCGTCTGCGGCGGCATTGAGGAAATTGATGCTGGCTGAGCGACGGGAGCGACAGCGACTTGTCTCTGACTACACAAGCGGTATGAGCGTTGCACTGCTGCATGAAGAAATGGCATTTAATCGCATTGTAAAACAGGAGACATTACGAAATAATAATCTACGAGAGGAGATGTTGCTTCAGTTGCACGTGAACAAAAACCTCCACATCCGCAACGAGCAAATGAGGGAAAGTATTATTAGGGCATCAGAGCGTGGTAGAGAGAAGGTAAAATTGAGAGAGGAAAAACTGAAGGAGTTACAAGAGAAGCATGATGTACTATTGAAAAGCTTTGAATAATATATATATATATATATATATATATATAGTGAACATTCTTCAATTTTTTTCCTTTTTTGTTTTCTCTCTCTATCTTTTTTTTTTTGCTTATTATTATTATTATTATTATTATTTATTTATTTGTATTTTTCAGTTGCTTGTTTCCATGTCTTCTTCTTTTCGCATAACTGCTATGGTCCTACATGCATATTTCCTCATGGAAACACTGACGATGAATTACCACGTCGTTCCTGCTGCCATCTCAGCATATATATATATATATATATATATATATATATATATATATATTGATTGGAATGGGAAGCATTGCCGTCATTATGAACGACGCTGGAGCTGCATCGCACTTCTTTCTCTTTTTCTTTTTCTTCCCTTTTTCTTCTTGTTTTTTTTTTTGGTTTCTTTGTCATCCAGTTCCACAGGGAATGGTAATATCATAATATCGAAGGAAGAGAAATAACTGATACACAAGAGATTACAAGTGCCTCTGAGTGAAATAAATAAATAGAATTCCCCGGGCGATGCCACGCAAACATCCGAAGAAAAAGAACCGGTCCGCAGCGACGGTTGCCGCCGCCGCCGCATCGCATCACAGTTCCCGGCAGATCGATGACTTCACGCAGCAGCTTATGGACGCCATGGCGCACGCAGGTGACACCGCGGTGGGTGTGCTGCAGCCCTCGTCAAGTTTCTCCGAGGAGAGAGAGGAAGGGGCGTTGGATGGAATGATTCCACCTTGTGTTGCCAGCGATAATAATAATAATAATAATAATAATAACAATAATAGTAATAATAATAAAAGAATGAGGTGTGGGAGTACGCATGCAGAGGAGTCTCCAGAGAAAAAGGGGCGAGGGAGGACTCCTTCAGACGAACGCGGGAAAGCCGGGACTCGCACACGATTGAGTTCAACAAGTGATATGAGTCATAGAACGTCTGAGGCATTGTTGCGGGGAAAAGTGAGTCGTGGTGTTGTGGGCCCGGCTGTGATTGAGCTGCGGCATGAGGGTGCCACCCGCACGGAAGCGGAGGCGCTGCAGCAACACGATAGTTTATCACGGCTCAATACTCTTTACCTGCCGGGGAATGAGAACGCCGGTGAGAGAGGCGCAAGTCCCGGTAGCCACAGTGCAGTGGATGACACGGTGGATGAATGCAGACGTCTGTGGCGCAGGCGCAGAGAGTTATCACAAATACCACCGGGGGCTCTTGCACTGTACACCCGCCTGGCAGAGTGCGGGGTCAATGCCGTCGACCGCCCCTTTGCCACGTGCGTTGTTGGGCGGGCCATACAAGTGATGGAGGAGTGGGCCACAAGTTTCTCGTAGGTGTGTGTGTGTGTGTACTTGGTTCACTTCAGTTCAGTTAGGTTCTGTGCACATGCCGGTTATAATATGTACAGCAGTACAAGCGAAATGACACTTTAAGTGAGAGCGAAGATGCATAAAGATATATATAAGAAGGGGTCGGGGTGGAATGGGATTATTCGGGTGGGAATTTCTTTTCTGTTTCTTCTCTCTCGACGTGTTTAAACACGCAAAAAAGAGCAGTACTATTGTGTGGTGAGTTTACATGAATACTTCTTTCTTTTTCTCTCAGTGTGCTTGCATCCATCCACACTTTATACAACATGTTGCTGTTTATAAAGAGTTAGTCCTATTCTCTTTTTTTTTTCGTCCTTTTCTCCTTCCCCTTTACTATTCATTCCATGCTGGCATCGTAAGAGGGAGAAGTCAAACGAAAAAGGAAGAAGAGAGGGCATGTGAGTGCAGAAGCGACACACATACATACACACATACATACATACTTACATATACATAAATATCCATATCTTTATAACTTTGCAGCCCCCCTCCCCTTGCCAGACCGTTTGAAACCACGGCGTCCATTCCCATTTCCCCGCTCCACGATGCCCTCGTCGTTGTGGACGTGCAGAATGACTTTGTGCGGCCCGACGGTGCCCTCGCGATCCCGGGGGCGGAGGACATCATACAAATAATAAATGCCGTGCGCCGCGACCACAGCTTCCGCACGGTGGTGGCCACGCAGGACTGGCACCCGCCCGACCACGTGTCCTTCGCCGCCGCCGGGGGGCCGTGGCCGGTGCACTGCGTGCAGTGGACCGACGGCGCCGCCTTCCACCCGCGGCTGCAGCTCGGCAAGGTGGGGCTCGTGGTGCGGAAAGGGGGCGACAGCAGCGCCGAGAGTTACTCCGCTTTCAGCGACGAGCGCGGGAGGGCGACGGGGCTCGCGGCGTTCCTGCGGGAGTTGGGCGTGCGGCGCGTGTTCATCTGCGGCGTGGCGCTGGACTACTGCGTGTACTACACCGCGCTGGATGCACGCAGGGAAAACTTCGACGTCGTAGTCATTGAGGACGCAACGCGGGCGGTGTTTCCGCACAAGATGACGAAGAAGAAGGCAGACATGATGCGGCAGGGAGTGACAATGGCGGTAAGTGACTCACTCGCCAGGTATGGTTTGGCTCCTAGTCCCGACGTCATCTGAGAGTGTGGGCTCCGCCCACCCAATGTATACACATAGGAAAGAGAAGAGAAAAGGAAAGAAAAAAAGGCGAAGACATAACTAGATAAATGAATAATTGTATTGAATTATGCGGATGAAAAGGGGAAGTCATGCGGGGGCTGTTTTGTTTTCTTTATTGTTTACTGTTTCCTCATGTTCTTGTGTTGTTCCTTTGACATCTTTTCTCTACCCCTCTTGCAGGTTTTTTTTTCCTTTTCATGAATTCCTTTTTTTTTCTTTCTGGATGGCGTGGACATCACTGTTATTGTTAAACGTGCATACATGCCAAAAACTTATTGTGATACTCTCAGCGTTTTTTTCATTTTTTTCATTTTTTTTTTTTTCATGTACTTGTTGTTGTTGTTGAATTTGTGTGTGCCTGTATGTTGGGAGAAACAGGTCGTCCGCATCATGTTTTGTGTGAGGTCTGACGTTTATCATCATCTTATTCTTTCCCACACAGTATCTTTTTTCTTTTTTCGTTGTTCTTGTTACGATGGCGAAAGGAAACGCGTAGATATAAAACTGTTGAGGGGTTGTGTATAATTTTCACTACTGCAGCGGAGATGCATGGAAAAGAAGAGGAAAAGGCAAAAGGAAAAAGAAGAGCTTTTTTTTTTAATATTCTTTTTCTTCATTTGATATACACACATATATATTCCCTCTTCATTTGTTATCTATGCATATTACTTCTTAATTCCTGCAGTAATGTCTCTCTGCATGTGTCTTTCTGGGAGGAACGACACGTCTTTCATCTGTGACTTCTCTTCAAACTGTTTTCTTTTTCTCTTTTTCTCTGTTTTTCTCTCTTCCTCTTTGTATACATACATAGGAGCAGGGAAATATATATATATATATATATATATATATATACATCACACACAGCCACAGTCGGTAGTGTGACCCCTGAGATCCACGCTGAAGGAGCGACGAGAGGGAGGGGCATCACACGGAACAAGCAAACAAACAAAAAACAAAAAAAACAAAGAAAATAAATACCCAAACGAACGAAAAAAGAAAAGAAAAAAAAGGGAATAATAAAGAAGAGGAGAATAAAAAGCAATAAAGAAGCCTCCCAACAACTGCAAGTCTGCGAAATACACGGAGGTACATCCATTGATTCGCACCGAAAGGGAAAGAAAGAAAGAAGCATACACGAATATATACATTACTGCAGGGCGGGAGGAGAAGTATTTGCATAAAAGAAGCTGAGTAGAACAATCAAAGAAAAAGAAGAAGAAAAGAAGGAGCGGGGAGATACTGAAGGCAAATTAACAAATACCCTCAGGCCCTGAGAAAAGGGGAAAAAATCAAACAAAAAGAGGGAGGAGCATATCCGCAGGGAAGAGGAGGTATTATTAACACACCCCAAAGAAACCACGGAGGTGAGGGAATACGAATACAGAGAGAACATACGCTTCCATTTCTACTTCCTCACGGATACACGAAGATATATACACACGCAGACAGAGAGGCACAAGCGGACAAGTGTTCTCAGGAACTCGGTTGATTTCTTTTTTTGCTTTGTTTCTTTGAATTTTTTTTTTTTTTAGTTTCTCGCGTTTTTTCCTTTTTCTTTTCCTTGTGTCCTTCTTGTGGGAAAACTAAAAAGAAATCGAATTTCATATCTGAGGGTCTCTCCATTTGTACTGTGAATAAAATTGTCGACAGACATTGACGATGTCGTCAGAGACGCAACCAACACCTGCCGAGGCCACCGCCGCTACCAACACTGAGAATCCTCCCGCTCCTGATGCTAGTGCTACTACTGCGGCATCAACGACTGCGAATACAAAAGGAACGGAGGTCACCGCATGTGCGGTTTCTGATCAAGGCGGCGATAGTAATAATAAGGACAAAACTATAGCAGAGACGGTTTCTCTTTCTGTGGCGGACGTTAAAGCACCTGCGGAACATAATACTAACAATAGTAATAATAATAATAATCAGCAGCAGCAGCATCTGCCACCGAAGTCAGGTGTCGATAAAGGGGGGATGAACGGAACAAATGAGGCGGCTGCTAAGCCAGTTTCTCAGGGAAGACCCGCCCCGGAGGCCTCAAAGCCTACGATGACGCCACCGAAACAAACTCTCAGCGTCCAAGCAGACGTATTTACGCTGATGGATGAAACCACAACGAGGCAGCAACCGTCTGCTGTCTTCACGCCAAAGCAAAGACCTCCAAAAACTCCCCCCATGAGAAGAAATAACGCAATGGGTCTTCCACCGCAGCAGCCGTTGCCGCCGCCGCCGCCGCCGCCGATGTACCAGGCACCGTTCATGGTGTCGCCCCTGATGCCATCAACGCTGCAGCCGCCACCGCCGCCACCACCACCGCCTCCGGGGCATCAGGGACAAATTTATATTCCGCCACTTGGCATGCATCCAACGCCATCGCCAATGGTTTCCCCTTTCCTGGCGGGCTTTGCAGGAGTTCAACCGCCACCGCCAGCGCCAGCGCCACCGTTTATGCAACCTCCATGTACTCCGTTATTGTTTAATTCGCCAATGAATATTCCCGTGCAGACAATGATGATGGCAAAGTCTAATGATTCATCTCTGTTTTCTTCGCTGCTTGCAAACGGAGCGATGGGGGCACCGCCACCACCGTCACTCCCGCTGCCGCCACCTCCACCTCCGTCCTTGGTGCAGTCTTTGCAGCAGCATCAGCAACAGCAACAGCAGCCACAACAACATCCACAGGGAATGCCTCTATCAAGGGCGCAGAATGCGCGAGTAAGTGTTGGCAATGCGACTTTGGCAGCTTTGATATCAAAGGAGCCACCAAAGTTCGCGTGTGTATTGCTTTCTGGTATTCCTGCAGTTGGGAAGACGACAATGGGGCGCGAACTTGTAAATGAGCTAAGGAGGGATGGGCTTGGTTGGATCTTCTTTTCTGGTGCTGACTTCCTTTCAGGAATGACAGCCAAGCGACCTTCATGGGAGATCACACGGGAGGTTTTTGACGCCTTGGAGAAACGTCTCGACGAGCTTCTTGAGCAGCAGCGTACCGATCGTAATGTTAAGGGCCTTGTTATTGACAAGAATGTGAAGGGGATAGAGGACATCTACTACCTTGCCTCGCTGCTCAAGGCAAGAAATATCCCTTTTGTTGGCATTGTGGGAATGGAGGCGGATAACGATGATGTATTGCTGAAGCGTATGAACGGCGGTGAGGAGTTGCGGGAGAAACTTAAGTACCACCGTGTTATTCATGCCAGGGTTCGTGGTCTTGCCAAAAGTGTTGGAATGTACCATGAGGTTGATGCAACAAAATCCAAAGAGGATGTTTTAAATTCACTTTGCACAATGACTCTTGGTTGCTGTGCCCAGCCGCCCCAGCGTGGAATACGGACGGACCTCTATGCTGAGTCAACGTCAATAAAAATGGTTGACAACCACACCGAGTATTGTAATGTCATCACACATGTTCTTGATGTTGTAAAGTCTGCTAAGGGTGCCACACATTATCTTGGTATCACAGAGTTTACACCTTTTTCAACACGAGAGATGAATGATAAAAATCGTGTCGCCGCGATCAAAACGTACTACGGTGTGCGACGCCTGAATGATGGTACCCGTCATTTGCTAGTATACCACGACTCCAAGTTGTACCTTGTCCCCACGCACCTGAAGGCTGTGCTTCTTATACCGGACAAGGCGTGGCTGGGGAGCCCGTTGGATTCCGTTCATTTCTTTGCACTCGAGGGGGATTTAGTGCGACTCCCGAGGGAGTGTGGCGGTGATCGATTTCTTGTTTTTGATGCTCTCTTTTGGAGTGAGGCGGGGGACACGGGGACGAATAAAATATTGCCCATGGACTGGACGGAGCGGCAGGCATTCCTCGCTAGTCATTTGCTCGCTGAGAATAATATCTCTTCTTCTCTCGGCTCCGACTGTGTTGTTGTGGCGCATCAGGCGACAATGAAACTCGGGGATATTTGTGAATTATTAAACGTGAATGACAGTTCACTGGAGGGGATTCTGTTCCAGCCCACCAGCCCTGCGCATGCCTACGATAAAGTTTACGTCTGGCGTCCACCAGCCCACATAACGGTAGATTTCCGCATTGGTGCGTTGAAAAGCACCACGGCGGAAGAGACGGCGACGACGCCAACAGCAACGGAGGACGCCGCCGTCGCCGTTGGTGGTTGTGGTAGCAGCGGTGGTGGTGTGAATGTGGGGAAGGAGTCTGACACGCAGGGGATGAGAGTGAATGGAAACAACAGTCCATCCTCCTCTAATATTTCACACCCGTGCACCCAACTTCAGTTACTTTCCCAGCTACAGGACTCATTTATGATGAACAGCATACATTCATTAGGCCAGAGTGTGAATACTGTAGGAACTCCTGGCCGAAGTTTGAATTACGAGAATGTTCCCACCCGCACCTTTGAACTTGAGGTGTATGATAAATTCGAAAAGGAATATGTCCAGTATGAGGATTGCACAGTAGAGGTAAAGAACCCCGATGTCGTGGAGGGCTGTATTTGCACATGTGTCCTTGCAGATGAGAAGGGAAAGACTTGGAAATATCAATGCATTCGCTATGATGCACTTCGTCCTGCATACAAACGGGACGTCGCCTCATTACTGGATCACTGCATTATTCCTAAAGCCAAGCTGTGGCAATGGTTGGTGCATGAGAAGATTGTTTCTCCTGCACTGAACGACACGTCTACATTACGGTCCCTAGCACCACCACTGCCACCGCAACCACCACCGCTTTTGTCATCGGGATCAGCATCAACAAAGACCCCGCCGCATCATCCCTCCTCACTGCCGACCTACAACACCGCCATGTTGCAGCAAAGTAATTTACAGCCACACTCATCCATTCGGATGTCATCGTCAGGGGGGCCAGACAGCATGGCGTACCATTCCTTACTGCTTGGCGGGTCCACCCGCAGCTCTCATCAATATCATCAGGGAAATACTCTGCCAACGGATACTAACCCGTTTCATGCTATCCATGGAGCCTTGCACGCCGCGCCAGAACCCCGTGCGGAGGCGCTGAAGCCCAGTTCTGCGGCCCACAAGCCATCGTCTCTTACACCATTGGAGTTACTGTCGGCGATGGTTCCATCTGTGTACGTTGTGCGAAGCGATGACTCGGAGGAGAAACCGAAGAGTACGACAAAGGCCAACCACAACCGCAACAATCCAAATGAGCAAAAGTCCTACTCCTTGCATAGTCTGGATATGAAGGGAAGAAACGCCGCCGCCAGTGAGAGGGAAAGGGAGCAAGACAAACGAGGTAGCAAGCGGGCATCAGGCCAAGATAAAGGTCGGGGCGGCAAGAAGGCAAACGCAGACTCCGGTCAATGCACTCAGTGCCACAAGAAGAAGGAATCAGAAGACCTTCGTCTTGACAAGCGGGACAGCAAACAGTACTGCTACAGCTGCTGGGCCAAGGTGGGGTGGGAGTTCTGCCGTGAATGTGGGGAGTTTAAAGAAGGTCGCCGAGAGGCATCCCGTCGTCGTGTGGGTGAGTTCTACTGCAATGACTGCTGGTCCAGCTTCAAGCAAGAAGAGGAGGGGGAGGAGGGAAAGAAGGACGGACGGTCCAAGAAGAGTGGCAGCGAACAGAAACAACAAAGGACGAAGCAGAAGCAGCAAAAGGAACAGAAAACGAAAGAGAAGGATGGAGCAGCTGCAGCTGCAGAAGCAGAAGCAGGGGTTGGAGAAGATGGCACTGTCGCGAAGGTTGTAACTGAAAAGGAAAAGAAGAGGGATAAGCGACGACCTTCTGATCGTAAGAAGGCACAGAAGTCATGCGGTAGCGGAAGTAAAGAGCCCAGTCCAGCCATAGTGAAGAAGGAGGAAGAGGGGGAAACGAAGAGAAACTCAGCAAACAATGTTAATCACCTTGAGGAGAAAAAAACGATTGATGCGAGGCCCAAGGAGAGGAAGGACAAGGCAGCAGAAGCAGAAGCAGCAGTTGCTGTTCTGCAAAAAGAGATTGTCTCTTCGCCGCATGCCTCACAGGAAGCCGTGGCACCAAATAAACCGGATGTAGCAGTGGAGTAGCCAAAGGAAAGGGGGTAGGGGAAATAAAATTACATGTGTTTTAGAAACAATGCAGTATGCTGGGTTTATCTGTTTGAATGGTTTTGACTCATATATATATATATATATATATATATATATATATATCCATCTGTGTGCCTGTGTTTCTGTGTGTGTGTGTGTGTGTGCTTGTGTGCTTTTGACTCATTCCTTGCACTGCCCTACTTTCTCATCACCCCTTTTTTTTTCGCTCCGAACTTTCTTTTTTCTTCTTTAATAATAATAATAATAATAATAATAATAATAATAATAATGATAGTGATAATAATGGTATTTATTATTATTATTATTATTATTATTATTATTATTATTATTCTTTTTCACCCTCCTCTTTTTTTTTTATCTTCCTCTTTCTGCGTGTGTGTTTGTGTGTACGAGTGTGCCTGCATTCAAGGGCCCACCTCTGTGCACGTATCTTTTGTGGGGAGAGAAGAGTTCTCCTCGGACGGCTCGGTGTGGATCTCGGTTTTCTGTTGTTGCTGCCACAGCAAATTATTTAGCAACGAAAAAAAAAAGGAACTAATAAAGATTGCAAACGGTAAAATAAAGGGAGAAAAGAACGGGAAAATAAGCAGAAAGAAGACGAAAAGAGGTTGAAAACAAAGATTAAAAAAAAGGAACTCCAATTCATAAAGGACTATATTTTTCTTTACCACTTCCCCTCTTTTCTCCATTTTCTGTGGTGTGCACACATATATATATATATATATATATACGGATGCACCCATATATGTATTTGTATGTGCCCACATCAATTCCTCACCCTTTGTTCCTCCTTCCCACGAAGAAAAAAAAAGATTTTTTTTTTGTATACCTAACAGTCTTATCTTTATTCTCCCCAATCCTTTTTTTTCCTTTACACAATGGGTGGAATGTATGCCCTCATAACTTCTTTTCCGCCTTGACTCTCTGGAGGAAGAGGAGGAGGGGGAGGTCCCGTTCAGGACGAAAGTGATGAGAGGGGAGACCCGCCACGCCCAGCGGAAAACAGGAATCACCGAAGAGATAATAAAATGGTGGTAGAAAAAAAATAAGTAAGAATAAGGAAAAAAAACGAAAAGCACACCGAGGGCTGTAACGACATACGAGAGTGATGGTGAGAGTGCGAGAGAGGGAGAGAGAATGCTGTTGGAGAGGAGGGGGAGGGCTGTGAAGCATTTGTAAATTCGTCAACCCTCCTCCTGTCTAATTTATTTTTGGATTTTTTTTTTTTTTGCGTGTCTTTTTTTTTTCTTTTGGTTTGTCTGCCTTTTTGTGTTGTTGTTTAAATGCGTTTTCTCGTCTTAGCTCACAGCAGAAACAGTGGTGAGGGGATATGAGTGATATGAATTTAGACGTATGTGCGTGCACACATATATATATATATATATATATATATATATATATATATATGGGTAGGACACGATCAACGTCGAATGAATGCTGATGAAGAAGAAGGAGAGAGAGAGAGAGAAATAAGAAATGACGATGGGATTAAGGGGGTGGGGGAGTGGGGGAATACAACAAAACAACAACGACCATTTTGCATGGCGTTTGCCCAACTCCCCCTTCTTTCTTCACTTTTTGTGTTTTTTTCCCTTATTCTGTTGTATTCAACCCGGGCCATCACTTTAATAGTATCTCTAATGAGTAAGGGAAGAAGCAAAAGCGAAGAGAAAAGGAATGCTGTGATCAGTATGTGTCTGTGTGGCTTTTTTTTTTCGTGTGTATGTGTCTTTGGAGAAGCTACTTTCCCACGTTGTGACGGTGCTAAAGCTATCCAGTACATTGAAGTACGATGTATATATATATATATATATATATATATATATATGTATGTCTGTATGTCTGTATGTCTGTATGTCTGTATGTCTGTATGTCTGTATGTATGTGCATTCTTCTTTTTTCTTTTTCTTTTTTTGTATGGTTTCTCTTTGTAGAGTGTTATAGCAAATTCAAATGGGTGGGTGTGTGTCGTCACTTGTGGTGCGGCGAAGTCGTGGATGTGAGGTTCCTGACAAGCACTTCGAGGAACGGAAGCACTATGGGCCGCTGGCTGTAGTGTGCGCCCCGCCGGAGGATGATACCTCCTCTCCAGTCTATCGCGTTGCAGGCGTCACAGATGAGGAGCATAGAAGGATTTGCAAGGAGTGGTATGAAGGGCCGAATATTCTACAGCGGCTGAAGAAGACATGTGCCGAGATGGGGGAGAAGCGTGCGATTGCGTATCGTACAGTCAATAGGATTGAAATACAGGAACAAAAAGATTCGAAAGGGAACACCAGGAAATGGGAGGTGACGCATTATAATGATCCTACCTACATGACTTATAGCGAGTACTGGGAGAAGATCATTGCTTTTGGTAAGGGACTTCGGGAGTTGGGGCTTCCAGAGGGCTCTACTGTGGCAATGTATGAGGACTCACGTTGGGAGTGGCTTGTCTCCGTACTTGCCGCATGGACACAAAGAATGGTTGGTGTGACAGTGTATGCAAACCTTGGGGAAGCTGCATTGCTCTATGCACTTGCGGAGTCTGAATGCCCAGCTATTGTTTGCAATGGTAAAAAGGTGAAGACGCTGCTCCCCCTCCTGCGAGAAGCAAAGCTGGAGAAGACAAAGGTCATTTACCTTGATGCACTTCCCGGCGGGTTCGACCCTGGAGAAATGATTGTTGTGCATTGGAATGATGTTTTGCAAAAAGGTTTCCAGAGTTCCTTTACTCACACAGTGCCGAATGACTGTAATCGCACTGCGCTCGTTATGTACACAAGCGGCACTGTTGCGGAGCCCAAAGGCGTCGTCCATACATTTGGGTCCCTCAATGCGGGTAAAGCTGCGCTTGACGAGCGTCTGGTAGAGCTGACGGGCCCAAAGCAGGAGGGAGAGTCGTATCTTTCCTACTTGCCGCTGGCGCACATTCTGGAATTTATTTGCGAGGTCATTATGCTCGACCGCAGCTCGCTGTTGTGCTACGGCTCCCCTCGCACCCTCACAGACGTCAGTGCACGCCCCTGTGGGGATCTGATGCAATTTAAGCCCATGCTGTTTGTGGGTGTGCCACGTATTTTCGAGACAATACGGAAGACCGTGGAGAGCAAGCTTCCGCCTGTTGGTAGTATAAAGCGAGCTGTTTTTGATTCCGCCTATTCGTCGAGGCTAAAGGCGCTGAAGGACGGAAAAGACACTCCTTATTTAAATGAAAAGGTATTCAGCATGCCACGCGCCATGTTTGGAGGTAAAGTACGTGGCATCGTTTGCGGCGGTGCCCCGCTTGGTGAAAGGACGCAGGAGTTCATGAATGTTGTGTTCGGTATTCCCATGGCGCAGGGCTATGGGCTCACCGAGACGTGCTGCAACGCGTCGATCCAGCGGACTGGTGAGTTGTACCCCGTTGCGGGTCAGCTGCTTAAGGGAATTGAGGCAAAACTTCTTGACACGGATGAGTACAAGCACACCGACAAGCCGAACCCGCGCGGGGAGGTACTGCTGCGGGGCCCGTCGCTTTTCCATGGATACCTGAAGCAGGAGAAGATGACGAGGGAGGTGCTCATGCCCGCGGGCGGTTGGTTCCGCACCGGCGACGCGGGGGAGTTCGACGGTGACGGCTGTCTGCGCATCATCGGCCGCGTGAAGACGCTCGTGAAGAATTTGCTCGGCGAGTACATCTCGCTGGAGCTGCTCGAGGCGCTTTACGGGCAGCACGCGCTGGTCTGCCCGAACGGTGTCTGCCTGCTCGTGCACCAGCAGCGCGCGTACGTCTGCGCTCTCGTGCTGACGGACGAGGCGAAGGCGATGAAGTTCGCGGCGGCGAATAAAATCGCGGGAAGTTGGCCGGACATTTTGGAGGAGCCCTCGTTCCACGCGAGGGCGGCGGAGTCGCTGGCGGCGTTGGCGAGGGCGGAGGGGCGGCGGCCGTTTGAGTTTGTGCGGCACGTGCGGGTCCTGCGGGACGAGTGGACGCCGGAGAACGGGCTCCTGACGGCATCGATGAAGCTCCGCCGCGACGCCATCAACAAGTTCTACGCGGGAGTCATTGAGGAGTTGTTCGCGGACGAGTGATGTGTTTTTCCCCCGTTTCTTCCATATCTATTTATCTATATCTATATCTTTATCCATATCTATATCCATATCTATATATGTATCTATATATCTATATATATATGTATGTGCACATGTGTACAAGCATACATACATGCGTGCGGTGGTGGTGCAGTGTTTTACTCGTGTGCACTCATGTCCATGACGATGCACGTGCTCTCAGGAGGAAGAGGTGCAAAGAGGGGGAGAGAGGGAGAGGTGGAGGACGCCATAGAACCCGGTGGGCTGAGTGGATTCATAAAGAAACGGAGAACATAAGATAAAATGGAATGGCAGGAACAAAATAAAACAAAACAAAATGAAAAATCAGAGGACATGCGGAGAGAAAGGGAGAAAAGCACAAAGGAGGTGTGTGGGGTAATCGAAATAAAATGGGCTGAAATGGACAGGAAAGACGAAACAGGATGGATACATGAGAGCAGGAGGAGGGTGAGTGACGGTGACGAGGAAAGCCTACAGAGAAAAGAAAAAGAAGAAGCATGCGCACATGAGATATGGATACACGCCTACACGTACTTGCAGTCCATGTATACAGGACCAACTGACATGCATGTGGACACATACATCCGCACATATATATATATATATATATATATATATATATGTATATACATATATAATTTTTGCTTTTTTGGCCTTGGTGGAAAATATGTGTGCGAAGGAGTAATGGGTGGGAAGTGACAGTGGAGAGAGTGTGTGTGTGTGGGGGGGGGCCTTCATGTACTCTTCTTGAAAAGGAAAAAAGAGGATTAAAAATTGCCTTTGTTTGATTCCTTTTGCATGATTTTCCCGGCGGGATCATCACAAGAACACGAAAAATGACAAGGGCCACATATTTACCTCCCCCGCAGATCTATGCGTACAACTAGTATGTATATTTGTGCGTCTACATCTCCTTATATATTTATTTACTTTTTTTTTTTTGAAAGTCCACAAGAGGTAAAAGTCCGTAATACGAGAGGAAGGGAGGTAAATAAGCAAGAGACACACGTACACAAAATAAAATACCAGCAAAAAGAACCTAAATAAGTGAAGGAAAAACACAAAACAAAGCCGGTGATCGTAGATACACCCCTTTTCTCTTTTTTTCCATTTTATTTTCTTTCTTTTTCTTTTTTTTTATTGTAAACTTCTTTATTGCCCTACAGCAAACATGGGAAATGTGGTGTCCAGCTTCATGGATTATCAAAACAAAAGGTCGATTGTCCCACACCCAATCCTTTCTGGTTCCCATGATCCGCTGTCGGTGACTGTGCCTGGAACAGAGACGGCGACCACGTCGCCCATTTACCTTCACAGTCGAACAGGCAAAGGAGGGCAGCACGAGCTCCTCGTGACGGAGTATCTCACAGGAAATAACTGTGTGCAGATTCTCGAGAAGCAGTGCAAGACACTTGGCTCGCGCCCTGCTGTTGCCTACCGCCCACTGGAGAGAATAGAGCGCCGCGCCGTGACTGATGCCAAGGGAAACGAACGGATGTTTGACTTCTATCACTACCAGAGCCGCCGCGAGGTGTCATATGAGGAGCTTTGGAAGACAATCATTTCCTTTGGCTCGGGCCTGCGTGAGCTCGGGATAAAGGAGCGCAGCACTGTTACCATCTACGAGGATACACGGTGGGAGTGGCTGGCAACTATTTACGGCATCTGGACACACAACATGATTGCATCGACTGTCTACGCCAATCTCGGCGACGACGCGCTGGCGTACGCCCTCTCAGAGACGGATTCAGCTGCCATCGTTTGTAGTGGCCGGTCATTGAAGAAACTTATTCCACTACTCCGTGAACGGAAACTGCACCCCATAATTATATGTCTTGATCATGCTTCTCTGGACGAGGATGCAGCTGATTACCGTCTGGTTCTCTGGACAGATGTTGTGAAGAGGGGTGCGGAAGCAAACCATCCTCCAGGGATTCCCACCGATAAAGACATTGAGGGTCTTATAATGTATACAAGCGGGACTACGGGGGATCCAAAGGGCGTTGTGCATACGCACGGTTCCATAGCTGCAGGGATCAAGGGCCTTGAAGAGCGACTGAGTGATATTTACAAACCTTCTTCAAGGATTGAAGTCTACTGTGCTTTCCTGCCTCTCGCACACATTCTAGAGTTCGGTATTGTGAACATCTTCTTGAAGCGGGGCAGTATGGTTGGTTTCAGTAACCCCCGCACCCTCACGGATGAGTTTGCCATTCCCCACGGTGACTTCAAGGAGTTCTGCCCAAACATCATTATTGGCGTTCCACGCATCTTCGACGGCATCAAGAAGGCTGTGGAGGACAAGCTCCCACCGCCGAATACCTTCAAGCGTAAAGTATTTGACAAGGCCTTCGCGTCCCGACTGGATGCGCTGAAGAAGGCGCAGGACACGCCCTACTGGAATCAAAAAGCGTTCGGTGCGGCGCCACAGCTGCTGGGCGGGCGGACATACTCGATGCTCTCCGGTGGCGCCCCGCTCAGCGAGGCCACGCAAGAGTTCCTCGACGTGTGCCTCGGCGGGCCGCTGGTGATCCAGGGCTGGGGGCTCACGGAGACGGTCTGCTGCGGGGCGACGCAGCGCCTTGACCGCATCAGCACCGACGACGTCGGTCAGCCGGTCGTGACGGCGGAGCTGAAGTTACTCGACGTGGATGAGTACAAGCACACGGACAAACCGGAGCCGCGCGGGGAGATTCTGATTCGCGGCCCGTTCCTCTTCAAGGGGTACTACAAGCAGGAGGAACTCACAAAGGAGGCCATCGACGAGGACGGCTGGTTCCACACGGGGGATGTTGGCAGCATCGCACCAGACGGTGCACTTCGCATTATTGGTCGTGTGAAGGCGTTGGCGAAGAATGTGTTGGGAGAATACATCGCAATGGAGGCGCTGGAGTCCATGTATGCACACAACGCGTTATGTATGCCCAACGGTGTATGCGTGCTTGTGCATCCCGCCCGTGCATACATCTGTGCGCTGATCCTAACCGATGAGGCGAAGGCTATGAAGTTCGCTAAAAGCAACGGCTTTCACGGCTCGCTTGATGAGCTTCTGAAGAACGAAGCTTTTCAAGCGAAGGCGGCGGAGTCGTTGGCGGCCACGGCGAAGGCAGCGGGTCGCAGGCCGTTTGAGGTTGTGAAGTACGTGCGTGTGCTGCACGACGAGTGGACGCCGGAGAACGGATTGGTGACACCCACTTCAAAACTGCGCCGTACGAATGTGGAGAAGCATTACGCGGATGTAATTGCGAAACTCTTTGCGGAGAGGTGATATGGTGACGGTGGTGGTAGCTCAATGAATTTACTGTGAGAATCTCTTGCTGAGCTTTTTTCTTTAATACTACTGTACCCTGTATATACATATAACCGGACGTGCTTGTATGTACATGATGTTGTACGTACTTACGATAATGCTGTTTCTCAACAATACACACAAATAAAAAAAAGTAAAAAAAATCATATATATATATATATATATATATATATATATATATACGTATCGGGTGGTTTAGTTAATTTGTTTTCCCAAACCGTCCACTCCTGTTTTCTTTACTTTCTTTCTATATGTGTGTGTCCGTGTGGATTTATGATTTTTATCTCTCTTTGGTACATAAATACTCGGAAAAAATTTTTCCTTCTATTGCTCACATATATAAAAACGAGTAGAGGGAAGCCTAAAAGCAAAGAAAATGGTTGTGTACCCACATACATGCGTAGAAACATATATTATCGTGTGTTTTTTGCAGCCACTCTTTCCTTCCGTTTTCCGATGCTTTTTTTTATTTTCGAATTTGTGTTTTGTATTCAATTCCCCCACACGAAATGAAATACATATATAAGGTACACTCGCATGTATGCATGTGTGGTTATTTCTATTACCTTTTTTCTTGGTTTTCTTGCTTCCCCCCTTTCTCATGAAATCACGGACGTCTCAAGGAGTGGTGTCACTTTCTGCAGGATACCCGTTTTTCTTATTAATAAAAATAAGAATGACTGTTTTTTTTTTTTTGCGTATCTCTCTCTAAAAAAAAAAGTGTCTACTTAATTGGATGCGATCGTTTTTTGGCTTGGTTATGTGTAGTATAAAGAAATACAAGAGGCTCACAATTTCTGCGCTGTACGACGTGTTGCCACGCCAGCCTAAAACCTGCAAACACGACTGACTGTGTGTACAAGAGGCGGATATATATATATATATATATATATATATATATAGAGCGAAAGAGAGAGAGGGAGATGGTACAGTGGAGGAATAATCACGCAAAGGACCGCGGCTGGTATTGTAGTGGTGGTATCTGTCTCTATGTATATATATGCATACACACATGCAGGAATCTATTGCGGGATTATTCTTATTTTTCGTTTCCTTTCCCCTTTTCTTTTTACATATTCCATTACTTCTCGTCAAACAAATGGTGAACAGAAATAAAACGAAAAAAAAAGGGGGCCAAGCCACCAAAGAACTACCGCCATCACAACAGGAAGAATAATAAGAGGAGGCAAAATACTTTTATACACCATTATCCATACATACATACCCGGATACATTCATACATACAGGCATACATTGCCTGTTTTTTTTTCTTTTTTTTTAAATTCTGGTGCATTCACACGATGAACACCGTTACCGCAATGAACACATTGGAAAGTTCAATCTTTTCCCTCATGGACGAGGAGAACAAACGCCGCATGGTGCCCCACAAGGATATTCAGCAGCTAAGGAAGTACGAAGCACAGAACGAGCCTCTGCCAGATACGGAGACGGCAGACATGTCATCTATTTACCGCCGTGTTGGCACAGATGACGAGGAGCACGAAAAACTCTGCCATGAGTGGTACTACGGTGATAACATGCCGCAAAGGTTTAAGCGGATCTGTCTTAATGGCGGCAGTCGCAACGCCTTTGCCTACCGGCCGCAGCTGCGTGTCTCAAAGGAGGTGCTGAGGGACAACGATGGGCTGGAGCGTTCCTACAGCATCACGTATCTTGCGGAGGCGCGTTATATTGATTTCAATACACTCTGGGACTACATAACATGTTTTGGTCGTGGCCTGGTGGAGCTTGGGATCCCGCCCAATGCCAATGTTTCTATTTACGAAGAGACGCGTTGGGAGTGGCTGGCGACTATATACGGCATTTGGTCACAGAGCATGGTGGCTTGCACTGTGTATGCGACACTGGGTGAGACGGCGTTGGTATACGCACTTCGGGAGACGGAAAGTACTGCCATTATATGTAACGCAAACAGTGTCCCAAACTTACTGCGGATGATGCGTGAGGAGTTGGTGGCTCCCATGGTTATTGTTTATTTGGGTGAGCTCCCCCACAATGTGGATGTGAGTGGCTACAAAGTGGTTTCTTGGTTCCAGGTGGTGGATGACGGCCGCATATCCACAGAGCCGGTGAGAATTCCAACGGATAATGATCACAATGCCTTCATTATGTATACAAGTGGTACTACAGGAGACCCAAAGGGAGTGGTGCATACACACGGCTCTTTGGTATCAGGAGTTGTTGCGTGTGCGGACAGAGTGAATGAACTCATTGGTCCCTTTGAGGAGGGAGAGGCCTACTGCGCCTATCTTCCACTCGCCCACATCTTTGAGTTCGGCATTGTGAACATCTTTTTGGCCCGTGGGTCCTTGGTTGGTTTTGGCAGTCCCCGCACGCTTCTTAGCACCTTTACCCGTCCTCATGGAGACTACATGGAATACAAGCCGGTCTTTACCATTGGCGTTCCACGTATTTATGACACAATTAAGAAATCTATGGAGGCACAGTTGGCACCACGTGGCTCACTGGAGCGCCGTATCTTCGATCATGCATTCCAGAGCCGCCTGACGGCACTCCATAATGGAATGGAGACGCCGTTCTGGAACGAAGTGGTGTTCCAGCCCTTTGCGGCGATGCTCGGTGGCAAGGTGCGCATCATGCTTTCGGCCGGCGGGCCCATTAGCGCACCCACACAAACGTTTCTCAATGTTGTCTTTGGGCTGGTGGCTCAGGGCTGGGGGCTCACGGAGACGGTCTGCGTGGGGGCAAAGCAGCTCCGCGGCGACATCAGGACCGTTGTCGCTGGGCAGCAGGAGCGCATATGTGAGATGCGGCTGCTCGACGTGGATGAGTACAAGCACACGGACAAACCGGAGCCGCGCGGGGAGATTCTGATTCGCGGCCCGTTCCTCTTCAAGGGGTACTACAAGCAGGAGGAACTCACAAAGGAGGCCATCGACGAGGACGGCTGGTTCCACACGGGGGATGTTGGCAGCATCGCACCAGACGGTGCACTTCGCATTATTGGTCGTGTGAAGGCGTTGGCGAAGAATGTGTTGGGAGAATACATCGCAATGGAGGCGCTGGAGTCCATGTATGCACACAACGCGTTATGTATGCCCAACGGTGTATGCGTGCTTGTGCATCCCGCCCGTGCATACATCTGTGCGCTGATCCTAACCGATGAGGCGAAGGCTATGAAGTTTGCGAAGGAACATGATATTCATGGCGTCTACCCTGATATACTGCGGGATCCTATTTTCCTGCGCAAGGCCACTGAGTCCTTGCAGGCAACGGCACGAATGGCCGATCGGCAGAAATTCGAGTGTGTGCGTCACGTGCGTGTGCTGCACGACGAGTGGACGCCGGAGAATGAGATTCTCACTGCAGCCGGTAAGTTGAAGCGCCGCGAAATTGAACGGAGATATACTGAAGTTATCAATTCCATGTTTGTAGAGGAGTGATGGTCTGTTTCCGTGTGTGTATATGAAGTGAATTTTTTTAATTTCGTATTGTGTCCTTTCTTTTTTTTAGTTTTTTTTTTTCTTGTTTTGTTGATGAATGTGGTGTAATTGATTGCGATTTTCGGCTGGTTGCATGCACGACGTGCTCCCACAACGTGTTTGAGAATGAATCTGGATGTGTACCCATCAGACGCCACTGGACCTTTCGTATGGCTGTTCTTCTACTTTCTTTCCACCCCGTTTTCATCCAATGTGGCCCCCAAGTCTTTTTTTTCTTTTGGTTGTCTCTACTCGCACGTGGCCTGACATATCGCTTTCTTTTTTTGTTTGTTTTTATTTTTACCTCCCTGTATATATGTTTTATTTCTTGATTTCCCTTACGTTGTGTGGTGCTTTGCCTTTTTTTTTTGTTTGTTTTGTTTGATTTTATTTTATTTTTCACTGTGCGCGTGCGTGAATTGGATGTATTGGTGGATTGTGTGGCACATAGCCCTGTATTGATATTGCTGCATTTGGGGAGTCAAAACTTGCTGTGTATACACATACATACATATATGCTACCGTTCTTTTTTCTGACCTCCTTTTTTGTTTGTGGGGAGTTGCGGACGTGAAAGGAGACGGGAATGACGTTGGTATACAACTATGGGTTTGAATGCGGGTTTGGTATTTTATATTATTTTACTTTGTTTTATTGTTCCTTATTCTTTTTTTTTTGGAGAACTTGTGCCAAGAATAATGTCGTACAGTATATATATATATATATATATATATATATATATATGTATATATATATATATATATATGTACATGATCTTTATATGTTTATGTTTCATTCATTTTATGGTGAGCTTGTTTTATATACGCTTTTTATTCTCATTTCATGTTTGTTCAGACTAGAGAGTGTATATCTTCTGGAGGAAAACGAAGAAAAAATTCAAGCAGAAAAAAAAAGAAGAACCAACTCACCCTACCCTTGTCCTCCACGCTTGCTAGGCGAGAAAAGAGGGTCTTATTGATGTTACCCCCTTCGTAAGTGAATTGATTTTTTCCCTCCCTCCCTTTCGTATATATATTTTTGCCCTGGTTGAGAAATGTATGTGATGGTTTTTTTCTTTTTTTTTATGAACACGAAATGAAAGGGGATGACCTTATCGAATATCATGTTCTTATTTTTCCCTTTGTTATGTATTCATCTTATGCATTGTGTTCTTAGGGAAAAGTAAATTAAGAGTGAGATATTACGGTGGCTTGAAGGGCATTGGACGAACATTATTCTCGTTTATTTGCATCCCTTTTCCTCCATTCATAGTTCTGCGATGGATGCCAATGCATGTTTATGTTTTTCCTGCTGGGCTTGTGTTAGGCCCTCGTGGTGTTGTCCTTCCCCCCTTTTTTATCTTTCGTTCTCTCTCTCTCTCTCGTGATGTATCGTGTGGAAGGAATATATTGTCGTAGCAGCTGCAGTAATTGTGCATATCTGTAAACGTGGTGTACATACATACACACAGTAGCTAAGGTGAGGAGGGAAAGAGAAGCCGGGAAGATAACAACCGCAAAGAAAAAAGAAAAGAAGAAAATATGGGTGGATGTGTGGTGTCCTTCATGGACAGGAGGAATAGATCCTCCCTTGTTCCCAACAAGGACGTTGAGAACTTCCGTCTGCTCGGCAAGCTGAATGTCGCTGTTGCAGGTACAGAACAGCCCAACGCATCAGCCATATATCGCATTGCCGGCTACGATGATGCTAAGCACAAGAAGGTCTTGCGTGAGTTTCTTGAGGCGCCAAACCTAACGCAGCAGTTTGAGGAGATTTGCCGCCGCTCCCCGAAGCGACGCGCGCTTGCCTACCGCCGCATTGATCACATAGGTCAAGAGAAGTCCGTGGATCCCGTTACTGGAAAGGAGAAGTCTATTGACATCACGTATTTCAAGGAAACGGAGTACATGACCTTTGAAGTTCTCTGGGACTACATAACATGTTTTGGTCGTGGCCTGGTGGAGCTTGGGATCCCGCCCAATGCCAATGTTTCTATTTACGAAGAGACGCGTTGGGAGTGGCTGGCGACTATATACGGCATTTGGTCACAGAGCATGGTGGCTTGCACTGTGTATGCGACACTGGGTGAGACGGCGTTGGTATACGCACTTCGGGAGACGGAAAGTACTGCCATTGTATGTAACGCAAGGAATATTGCATCTCTTGTTAAGTTTATGAAGGATGAGACGATTCCCATGGCCCCGATTATTTATTTGGGCGATCTTCCTGAATCGTTTGAGGACAAGGGCTGCCGTCTCGTACCGTGGGCTGAGGTTGTGGAGATGGGCCGTCGTGCCACTGAGCGTATTCCCCTGCAGATACCGACGGACCATGCAGCGCTGGCACTGATCATGTACACAAGCGGCACGACAGGAGACCCAAAGGGAGTGATGCATACACACGGCTCTCTTGCGGTGGGCGTGAGAGGGTTGACGTCACGTGTTTTGGATAATGTTGGACCCTTTGAGGAGGGCGAGACGTACTGCGTGTACCTCCCTCTGGCCCACATCATGGAGTTCGGCGTGATGAATATCTTCGTTGCGCGGGGGGCGATGATCTGCTTCGGCACCCCGCGAACATTGACCAGTGCGACTGCGCGTCCCACCGGCGACTTTGAGGAGTTCAACCCCGCCTTAATCATCGGCGTCCCCCGCATCTACGAGACCCTCAAGAAGGCGGTGCAGGCTAAGCTCCCGCCCCCGGGGAGCATGAAGCGCACTGTCTTTGACCACGCGTACAACTCCCGGCTGAAGTCCCTGAAGGAGGGCTACGAGACGCCGTTCTGGAACGAGAAGGTGTTCGGTGTGGCGCGGGCGGTGTTGGGTAATAAAGTGCGCATTGTGCTCTCCGGTGGCGCTCCGCTCAGCGAGGCCACGCAGGAATTCACAAATGTTGTGTTAGGCCCCATTTGCCAGGGCTGGGGGCTCACGGAGACGGTTTGCGTGGGCGGCATTCAGCGGCGTGGTGACATGGAGGGCGAGTCGGTGGGACAGATGGTCGTGACGGCGGAGCTGAAGTTACTCGACGTGGATGAGTACAAGCACACGGACAAACCGGAGCCGCGCGGGGAGATTCTGATTCGCGGCCCGTTCCTCTTCAAGGGGTACTACAAGCAGGAGGAACTCACAAAGGAGGCCATCGACGAGGACGGCTGGTTCCACACGGGGGATGTTGGCAGCATCGCACCAGACGGTGCACTTCGCATTATTGGTCGTGTGAAGGCGTTGGCGAAGAATGTGTTGGGAGAATACATCGCAATGGAGGCGCTGGAGTCCATGTATGCACACAACGCGTTATGTATGCCCAACGGTGTATGCGTGCTTGTGCATCCCGCCCGTGCATACATCTGTGCGCTGATCCTAACCGATGAGGCGAAGGCTATGAAGTTCGCTAAAAGCAACGGCTTTCACGGCTCGCTTGATGAGCTTCTGAAGAACGAAGCTTTTCAAGCGAAGGCGGCGGAGTCGTTGGCGGCCACGGCACGAATGGCTAAACGCAAGCCTATGGAGTGTGTACGTCACGTGCGTGTGCTGCACGACGAGTGGACGCCGGAGAATGAGATTCTCACTGCAGCCGGTAAGTTGAAGCGCCGCGAAATTGACAGGAAATACGCTGATGTTATCCAGGAACTCTTTGCGGATCCATAAACGGTCTGGATTTTTTGTTTTAATGATATTCCTTCGGCTCTTTTCCTTTCTTTTTTTGCCTGTTTCTTTTTTTTTTTTTGTGCGTGCTTGTGGGTTGATAACACCTCTTTTTTTTATCTTTGTTTTTCTGTGTTATTGTTGTTGGTTTTGATTGGAAGGCATTTTGCCATGATTTTTTTTTCTTCCTTGCGTTCATGACTGAGTGGGCATCCGTGTACGGTGAACCGAGGATGAGACGTGGTGCATACATACATGCTCACGTATTTGTGCTATTATTATGGACTGAGCTGTATTTGTGATGGTAAGAGTTCAAAGATGATTGAAATCATGTGTGCAGCTATGCTTCGTCCTTTTTTCCCTCCTCTCCCTCCCCTTTCCAGCTGTGTAGGGTTAGCCATGAGGAATAGAAAACATAGAAAAATCAAAGGGAAACGTAAACAAGGGCAACAACGTCCATAATTATCAAAATCCCTTTTCGCTTCTGTTTCCTGTTTTCTTTTTCTTTGCACCGTTGACCACACATAGCTCTGTATGTTTATATATGAGTAAAGCCTTTCCACGTGGTGAGGGTTCTATACATGCATAGATTTCATCCTTTTTCTGTATGTCATATGTACATGTTACGGTACACTACGTTCTGATGGAAGGGCTAGGGGAAAAAAAAAGGAAATTTATTTATTGTGGTGACTGGTGGTGGAGAAAGAAAGTAATAAGCAACGAGGGAACAGCAATATGAGAAGAGTGAAAGAAGCAGGAAGGAAAGCATATTACTAAGTTGGAGGTTTGGTCCTCTCCTCTATATTTTTCTTTGCTCTATTTTGATTGCGTTCTTCCTCCATTTACTTCTGCTTGCTTGCAGCGGTTTGTGTGTGTGGTTGTGGAGTCTTTTTTTTTTCTGTGGTGATTTGGATGACGACGAGCAATAAGACATTTATCACCTACTCCTGAGCGCTCGAGTGACGGGATATTTACATCTCTGCATCACTGTCTCTTGAAGGATTCATTTCTACTCTTTTTTTTTTTCTGGGTGGAGTGACAATCTGCTCTCACTTTTTCTTTCTCTTTCTCTCTGTGTGTGGTCTTTGGGCTCCGGCACGCTCACGGTTGCAAAGGGTGGTGGCGCGGCAGCATACACAAACACGCGTGGGGGACAGCACAAAAAAAAGGGAAAACAAAAAATATAACTAACTCACCCCCCCACTCTCTCTCTCGCCTCTCATTACTCCTCCTGTGGGATGATGCCTCGTAGCAGCAGCGCCTCCGCGTGGCCCGTGACGGATGCGGCGGCGCGCCTTGACTTTTACCTCCCGCCGCCCGACGACCGCGCGTACCGCCGCGGGAAGATCCAGCGGCTGCGGGACCACATCACCGCGTGGCGCGGGGGCGGCAGGACGGCGAGCGCGGCGGCAGACTTGTCGGTGTGGCGGTCGGCCGCCGTGTCGCCCACGCACCGCAGCGCCTCGCGGCACGAGAAAGTTCTTCTGCTCTCGCGGGTGCCGCTCGGGCCGCGGTCGCCGTCGCCGTCGCCCCCCGTGCGGCGCGGTCACACAGACTCGTTCAACAATACGACGCACACACTCGGCCGCGTGACGGAGGTGCCGTACTTTCACGACCGCACAATATTTTGTTTGCCGAGGGACACACGGCCCGATGGCCCCGCCGCCGCCGCGCCGCTTCCGCTTTCTGGTGGTGCGTCGGACGATAGTGTTGAGGCGCCGCAGGGGGAGCCTGGCATGTATGTATGTTACGGCGTCACGACCAACAGCGAGGAGATGGCGCAGCGGGGCGAACAGGAGAGTCTCGCAGCTAAGACAGACTGCGGCGGAACAACTGCCTTCTCCGAGAGTACTGTTAGTGGTGGTCGGTTCGAGGGGTCATCATCCTACAGCCATTTCTCGTCAGTGTTGTTGCCGAACAGCTTCAGGGGTGGTGCGTCCGAGACACACGGGGTTGCAGGAGCCGCAGCCCGGAACCGCAGTGTAGACTCCTTCTTCGCCGCAAAGATGCGAAGCGTAGAGTTGGCAATGACCGTGCATAAAGAGCGGACGCGTCGGAAATCTAAAACGCCGCACCGGCGAAGCGGCAGCGTCCACCAGCGCACATTTGACCGGACAATGGAGATACCCATTGACTGGAGAGAGTTTGAACGCCTCACGCCTTTCGGAAAGGCGTCTCTTCACATGGCATCGTCCAATGAAGCCGGTAGGACTTCCGGCGCGGGTCCCACACTCTTCACCAATACATCTGGTGCTCATAGTGATGGCAAGGGGCCAATGCGACTCTACACTATCCGCATGAGGAAACACTTGGCGAACACAGAGGGATCGATGGAGAAGGCAGCAAACATCCCTCGCTTTGGTACACACGTAGTGCTTCCCAACACCTGGGTGGAATAGTGGGATGATAGTGAAAAATGTATGGCTTTAGACAAAAACAAGAGTGAAACGAGGGGGAAAAAAAGGGAAGAAACAAAAAACGAAAACTAAAAGAGAGTGAGAAAAAAAAACGAGAAAAAGACAAAAAACAAGGAGAGAAATTGCTATGTACATAATTAATACGTGTGGTGCCGATACTCACTTAGTCGTACTCAAAAAAAAGAAGAAAAGAAGAGAGGTGGGAGGAGTCCTTTTTTTTTTTTGGAACTACCGATCGGTCTGAATGATTTTCTCTTAGTGGAATTTCCTGTTCTTTTCTTTTTTTTTGTTTTCTTTTACTTCGTTGTTGTTAGTCTTTGTTGACCGTTTCGTTTTATGGCTGCGTGCCTTTACTTACCTCCTTACGTGGGCTTACCTGACGGGTACACGATGATGAAAAGGGAGGTGCAAGTGAGAGAGTGGACTGACAATCTTTACGATTATGTGAAGCAGTGGGTTTCCAGCTGCTCTGCTCTTTTTCCTCTCTTCTTATGTTTACACACTGCGGTGGGGGTGCACTGTTGTTGTTGTTAAAATGGTTACTTCTCCCTTCGTTTTTGTTTCTTTGCTCACCCGTATGTATACAATATGATATATCTATATATCTCTCTTTTCCTCTCTTGTGTTCCATGTTTTTTTTTCCTTCTTTTTTCTTGTCTTTTTTTTTGTGTGTGTGTGTGTGTTTTCTTTTCTTTGTTTTGTTTTCCCACACTATTTCTGACATCTCACTGGGAAGGAATAAACGGTGATGTTGCGGCAATGTTGTTTGCGTCGTTTGCATCTTCACTGGTAACGCAGTCGTTTTCTTCTTTTTTTTTTCGTGTTTTTTTCTCTTGTTGTGTGCTTGCGGTGTGGTGCTCAGTCTTCGGCCTTCTCTACTCCCATCTTCTTTTCGTTCCCTCGCAGGAAAGGAAAAAAAGAAGAAGGGAAATGAATTGTGAGGAGCTGGAAGCAAAAAAAAGAAGATGGATGATGGAGGAAAAAGGCATAACACAGAGGTTAAGAGAGAGGGAAAAAACACACACATAAGAGGGAGAGACGAAAAAAAAAAAAACTATGCAAAAAAAAAAAGAAAAGAGAAAGTAAAGAAGCACTGGGATGGGATTTTCTTTTTTCCTTTTTTTAGCCTCCTTCTTTTTTCATCCTGTATGATCCATTTCTCATTATGACGTTGTTGCCTCCCGTGCTGAGGGTTTCTTCACGCGTGTTGAGTGACACACAAACAAACACCCCTCACCCACATGAGGTTTCGCAGCCCCCTGAACAGGAAATCCTCCTCCTTCTTCCCTTGTCTTCTCTTGTTGTTTTCACGGCTCTTCCTCCCTCCCTCCCGCTCTGCCGCTCCCTTCACAATACCCACAACTTCTTTACTCTTTTCTCTTTTTCTCTTTTTTATCTTTTCACTCTCTTTTCTCTGCTAGTGCTTACTCGGTGGCGGCTGCCGATGTCGCGGCGCTGCTTCATGGTGTACCCGCTGCCGACGGTCGCGGACGAGTCGTTTCTCAACGTTGTCTTCGACGGCGGCGTGCGGCGGAGTGTCTTCGCGGGGTTCGGGCCGCGCCGCTTCGCCCTCGTCGAGCTGCAGGACGACGCCCGCGCGGAGGCGGTGATGAGGGCTCTGGGACGGGCGGCCGAGCCCATTGCGAGCGAGAGGGATGATGCATCTAGCGCTGCGATTAATGATAATAACAATGAGAAGAAGGATGGAGCCGAGAATGATAATAATGCTGATGATCGCACGCTGGAGGAATTGTACTTCACACACGTCACTTCTGCGTCTCTTGCCGTGCGAACAGCGGCGAAGAAGAAAAAACGGAAGACTGCAGATGATAAAAATAATAATGATAATAATAATAACAATAATAATAATAATGGCGCCCCGCTGAGCTGCATTGAGTACATCGGTCGGCTGTGGTTCCGCGACACGCCGCTGCAGGTGGTGCCAAGCCCCCTCCCCCTCGATGACATTTACAACTGCGGCGGCCAACTCCCGCAGCACCATCCGAAGCGAGGGAACACCGGTAGAAATACACCAGCGCAGAAGCGAGAGCGCACATCCACCCCCACCCCCACCCCCACCAACAACAACAACAAGGATGAGGCGGAGGGGGATGCACACAGCAAGAGGCCGAAGAAGGGACTGACATCATCGGGCGGTGATGCATGTCGTCGCTGCGGGGCGACGGACCACTTCACGCGGCACTGCGACTCCACCACCACAATTAGAGCAACTACCGCCACCACTCCTGCTGCTGCTGTTGAAACTACTGAGGAGTCGATAAGAGCGAAAAGCCACTCGAAGTGTGAGCAAAACAGTGGCGGAGGTGTAGTTGTTGTTGATACTGCTCCTGCTCCTGCTCGACACAGTGAGACGGGGGCAAGAAGAGAGTATGAGGTTCCAAAGACAAAGCCGCAGCGTCCTGCGTTTGTGCGCACCTCGAAGGATCAGTGCAAGTACTGCGGCTCCGATGCCCACCTCTCCCGCCACTGCCCCTCAAAGTGAGAGAGACGCGCACGCATCTGTGTGTATGTATGTCTGAGAGTGAGGGGCAGAAGAAGCCAAAAGAAGGAAAGAAAAAAAAGAAAAGGGTACGAAATAAATTTGAAAGACAGGAGACGAAGTAAAGAGTAACGCCTGCCACGCGTAAATCGATAATGAATAATGTCTACATACACGTATAATACACATATACGTATGAACGCATTGTACGCTTGGAAACACTACCAATGCAAGTGGTGTTCATGAGTTGCCTTGATGATTTGATGTTATTTGCTTTTGGTTTTGCCGTTTTTTTTTTTGGGACCTTGGTTTGGTTTGCTGACTCAAAACATTTTTCTTTTCTCTCTCTCTCTCTCTCTCTTACATTCATGTATGTATAAGCGTGAGTTGGAGGGCGCGATTGGACGGGATTGTGGGTGCAACGAGGCGGCATAAAAATACCCAAACGAAGAAAAAAGGATAAACGAAAGGGATATTTGACTGAAAAGAAAAAAAGGTAAAACAAAAAAATAAAATAGTTTACTGATGTCTTCAGGAAGACCGCACACGCATCGCCGACCAATCAACATCGATGACGACGGAGCCATTGATTTCTCTGCCGTGACGAAGGCGGCGGTAACGAGACCAGCTGTTCCTCCTGCATTGGCGCACAGTACGGCGGGAGAGACGGCGGAGAGACAGCAGGAACAACCCACGCCGCTGCAGGCCGTGGACCCGCGGCTCAGTGCCTACACACATCGAGCTGCGCCGCGCCGCCGTGTTGCTTTTGGAGGGGTCCCCTTAGCGGTTCCAGCACTGAATGCTGCAGCTGCCCCCCACCCAACACCGTCTGGCGTAGTGACTATTAATAATAATAATAATAACAATAATAGTAATAGTAATGGTGGTGCAACGAGTGTGTCGGCCGGGTCAAAGGAGCTGCTGGATGCCTTCTGGCGCGAGGATGCGGCGCAGAAGGAGAAGGCGTCATGTCACACGCGGCAGGAGAAATACGAACAACAACTGCAGGCACTTTGGCAGGGCGGGGCCGCCGGCTCGGCTGACGACTCCACCTCCGCCGCGGCGGCGAATGCAGGCGGGCCGCTTCACCGGTCGTATTCTCTGCTGGATCGTTTCTTCGCCGACGGCGTTCCTGATGTTGAGCCGTGGGACATGTGGGCGCTCTCTATGCCGCGGTACGGCTCGGCAAGCATCTCCGCGGCGGCGCTTGATCGCGAACACCACCCTGTGCTGCCGGAGACGCACTACTCGCGGCACTATCAGCACCGAGCGGAGGAGAGACCGGTTGTGGTGAAGACAATGAAGACGCGGGAGGAGTTGCGTGCGGAGCGACGTGATCGCCTGCAGAAGGCGAAGGACGAGCGTGAGCGCGCAAAGAAGGCCGCACGCCAGCAACGGCAATTTGATGAAGATCGTGCCAACAACAACACGCTGACAACAGCAGCAGCAACATCATCATTGTCGTTGCTTGGCACCACCGCGAAAGATCGTCTTACCAACAGCAACCTTCGCTTTAACCTTTTTGGCGACAGCGTGATGAACCCTCTGAGCACGGAGAACAAGATTTTCTCTCAGTACCAGGAGCGATTTCTTGACCACCAACGCCGTAACCACGAGCGCCATGTGGCAGCCATACCGCAGCAAATAGAAAAACGAAAACGTGATCTAAAGCGGCACGCGGAGGAATATCCGGTCCTTCGTGCTTATCGTATTTACCCTATTTTTACTCCTGCGCATTTGGGGAAACTGCGGAATTTTGCAAACGATGGACTCTTGCGTGGATTTGTTCTTTGGGTAGCACGCTGCGATGCGTTGGTTGTGTTGACAGGAGGTGAGGTGGCAGTCAGGCACTTGGAGCGTTGGATTCTGGAGAAGATGAAGTGGGAGTGCGCAGAGACGACGGCAGCGCGCTTGATGACATGCCCTCTGCAAGACGCTGATACATTTTCTTTTGTGTCGACAAAGAGCCGAAAACGTGGGCGTCCTTTGTCAGAAGGGAAAAATGATGAAAAGGAGGTGAAGACAGGATTGAATATGGATCAGAAAAAAAGGGAGGACGGGGGTGAGCATGTTTATATGAACTTTGTGGATACCTTGCAGGAGGCTGAGAGTTTCATGTGCTCAGTGCCAACGGAAGGACCATGGCGGGATCTTTCTCATGTATGGCGTGCTGCAGTTGCATCGGGAGTTGGGCGTGGCCCATAACAAAATAAAAAAAATGGGCCCATGATTTCGATGAAGGGAGATTGCTCGTTTTGATTCTATAGCTTTTCGCGAGAGAGAAAGAAACAAAGATAGAGATGAGTGGACGAGGTAGTTTTGCTGCGTGGCTGATGTTTTTTTTTTTAAATTTCTCAAAAGATAAATTTCCCTTTTGCCATTCCTAATTTTTCTTTTTCCTTTTTATTTGTTTGCTCACTGGGGGAAAAAAAAACAGGTTTATTCCCTACACGAGAAGCACTCACACAAAGCATGTTCAGCTACCCGGCGTTTTCTCTGACGAAGCCCATGTACGACATGGACACCTACAAGGGCCGTGTCATGTACTTCTTCTCCTCCATCAACCCGCTGCTCTGCCTCCAGACGGAGCGCACGCTGATGGAGAAGCGACTTCTCCTGGACCGTGTGGCTGCTGGCGAGAAGGTGTCGGTGACCGACAAGACTCTCTGGAAGGCGCGCATAGCCATCGAGAACTGCGTGCATCCGACGTCGGGTGAGGTCATCTTCCCGCTCTTCCGCATGTGCGCGTTCCTCCCAATGAATAGTTTCATTGTTCCGTTCATGATGACCCCTGGAACCGTCGGCAGCGTCCCCCGCACCATCTTCATCCAGTGGTTCAACCAGAGTTACAACAGCGCGGTGAACTACGCTAACCGGTCCTCCGACAAGCAGCCCATTGGCGAGCTTGCGAAGGCTTACATCGCCGCCGTCGGCATTTCCGTCTGCGGCGCGCTGGGTGCCACGGTGATGCTGAAGCGCGTGCCGACCGGGACGCTGCAGGCGACGGTCATCCGCGCCACGCTGCCCTGCCTCGCCGTGTCGGTGGCCGCCATCGTGAACCTCTCGCTGATGCGCAAGAACGAGTGGATGGCGTCCGGCCAGGGGCTGAAGGTCGTTGACGAGGACGGCGTGGTGCGGGGGAACAGTCTCGCCGCTGGCATGGACAGCCTGGTGAAGTGCTCCGTGACGCGTGTCGTGTGGAATATTCCCTCCATGGTGCTGCCAACGCTGCTCATGGCACCGCTCACGGCCCGCTTCGGCTTCGCGAGGACACGCCCACTCTTCACGGAGACGGTGCTGCAGATCACAGGCCTCGCCGTGGGCGTGCCGATGGCTCTTGGCGCGTTCCGCACGACTGTGAGCATCCCCGCCGAGACTTTGGAGCCGTCGTTCCAGGGCCTGAAGCGCAAGGACGGAACACCTGTGAAGATGTACACCTACTACAAGGGTCTGTGAGTTTCCGGTCGCGCAGGAGACGAGTCAAGAGGTTCCTGCAACACACGTATCGCCGGAATTTGACTTATTGGATCCCTGTTTTTTTTTCATTGGTGAGATCAAAAGAAATGTAAAATGGGAAACAAAGGCCGACGAGAAAAAGAGAAAAAAAAGAAGAATAAAAAAAACAAAAGCTGAAGGAAGAAACAAACAAAGAGTGGAAGTGGGAAGGGGGGATGTATCTGGTTGTTGTTTTGTACTGATGCCGGTGGTAAGGGGAGTTATGGGGAAAAGTTAGAGAGATGCATGTCTGAATTATTGAGGCAGATTGTGAGAGATTGTGTAATACACACTAAGGAGGAGGAGGGGAGGAGGATGGAAGATGGATTGATGGAGCTCTAATTCATGTATTTTATTTTGTATGTATACATATCTACTGTCCTCTTCCTGTTGTTCCACTTCCTCCTTTTGTTGTGCTGACACCGTCGTAATTGAATGGCGCAGGTTTTTTTTTTTATGCCTTTTTTTCTTCTTTAATAAAGTCTTATGCCAATATATTCGTTCCTGTTTATTTTACCACCACGCCAGTGCCATCATCAATTTTTTATTCGCTTTTACAATGAGACTAGTTTTTTTTCCCTTTGTCTGACGGTGTCTTTCTTTCTTGGTTTTCTTTTGCTGTGTGGGGTGACTTCACGGTTTCTCTTTGGTTCAAAGTCTTTCTGTCAGTCGGGCTGGATTTCACGGTGCATTTCTTTTCTTTTTTTTTCTGTCTCTGTAGAGGGTAAACTGTGGGAGAGGAGGAGGAGGAGGAGGTGTGGGTAAGGGGGAAAAAAAACGAAAAGGTATTTGACGCGACAACGTGATAGTCAAACCCAAATAACGACAGAAGGAAACAACAACAACACATACACATACACATACACACACACACACATACAGAAAAGGACGAGACGAGAAAATAGAGCACTGAAAGTATTGACCGTTTAATATGCCTTCTTCGTTTCCTGTATTCCCAGACGCACACATTCAAATCCAGTTCCCCACACAGTCACACCGTTGCACACCCGATATATCGGGTGTGCCAGCCCACGATGCTTCCGCGAGCAGCCCCGCCAGCGATTCCACCAACTCATGGGAGAAGTGTTTCAGGATCAAGTTGAGAAACCCATCGAATTCCGGCGGGGCCCACTCACTCCTCTCCTCTTATGTAGACACGGCGGGGGCAGTGGAGGTTGAGTTCCGCACAAAGGCGTCGATGGTGAATGCCATAACCGCCGCCCACACGTCGACTGGGTACCCGACGCACGCGAAGACCACCACCGGCCGCGGCAGTGTTTACGGCGCCTTCGTCGAGCGGCGCAGCCCGTCGCTGCGGAGCCTCACATTCCCGCCCTCCGAGACACTGATAATCGCAAACGCCGCGCCGAATGCATCTGCGACGGCTCCGTACGGCGCTGCTACGTATTCTTCTGCGGCAAAGCCGCTGCTGCGTGTCGTGTGGAGGCGCGGCTCGCATCTCTTCGCCACGGAGGCGGCGCAGTCGGTATCGTTTGTGGACCCGGCAAATACACCCAGCGGTTTTGTTCTCCCCAAGGCGATTGACAGTTCGTCGTTGCAGCGGATTCGGGAATATCCCGACGGTATCCACAAGGTGGATACATCCCTGCGACTTCAAGAAATGCTTTTGGATCTCGCACCCGACTCCTCGCAGTCGTCAGCTTCATTTAACAATGCCGTCGACACCACCCATGACGTGGGTGACAGCAAGAAGCAGAACGATGATAAAACCGAAAGGGACGACGCTGCTGAAAATATTGGATCAGATAGTGCTGCTGGTGGTGTAAACTCAAAAGGCAAGCCGCCTCTTAAGGAGACTCCGGTTGAGGGAATCCCGGTGCAACTGACTCTGCTGGTGGCTAGCACCTTCAGTCATCTCACTACGTATGCCGTCAGACATCAGGAGGGAAAACTGCTGGAAGTTGTTCCACTGCAGACTGTTCTTGCCTCCTTGTCTACACGGAGAGTGACAGCCCAATGCCCTTTTCTACTGGGCATAAATGTGAGTAAAACGTATGTTGCGCCGGGCTTACCCGCAGATACGCCACAAAATGTTTTGCCCGATGAAGGAGGAAAAACAATGAAGAAAAGTTGTAATACTGTGTTCCCCAATACAAGGGCATCAGTACCATCTCCGCGACACTCGGCAACGATGGAAGAAGGATCCACGTTACATATGGAAGAAATAAAAATAGAAAGAGGAATAGAAAATAATAATGCTAGTAGTAATACGACGACGACGACGACAACAACGAGTGTTGTGACGCAGTATGTGGCAGTAGAGCCATTTATACTAATAGGGAATCAAAATGGGAATATACTTTTGCTTAGCATATTTAAGGGGAAAATTGTTCAACATCTCAATTTTTCGGGCGGAGTAAATAATGGGAATGGTACGGAGGGTAGCAATGGGGTGGGTAAAAAGTTTATACATAGTTCAGTTTCATGTATTACAGAAGTGGAATGTGGTATTGAGAAACGCCTGATGCACTACATGGATGTTGCACGATTGTGTAAACCTGCTGGAGGTGGTGGAAAGAGTTTTATAAATTCCTCAGTACTAACACAAAAACAAGGAGACTTTCCTTCTATATTTGCTGTGGGATTTGATAATGGACATGTAATTCTTATATCTGTGACGTTGGAGAAGGTGTGCATAACCAAACACATCTCTATGGCTGGAGATAGACCTGTACAGGTGATAGCCATGCAGGTACCGCACTTTTTTACACGACTGTGGCCCAATGATATTCCTCCTTTTTTGCCTGCGTCCTGGACCCCATGCGAAGTGCAAAAAGAGGAGGAGGAGAGGGAGAGGAAGAAGGGGTGTGACCCTGTGAGTAGGATATGTGTTACTGCAGATAGTCTTGTTGTGGACGAAGATAAAAATTTTGCGGCTGTCTCTTGCGATGGTGGGACCTTACGCCTTGTCAAGGCGCCGTCTATGGAGGTTGAGACCTGTCGTGTTACCGCCATTGAAAGTAATACTGTCGGTGATTTCTTGGCTGTTCAGTGGGTGCCGAGTTGCGCGGGAGCCACGATGTACCCAGACCTTCTCGTCGTGACGAATGAGGACGATTCCATGACGGTGTACCAGCTGTCCCATCTCCGTTGCGGTGGAGTAAGTGCCACGAGTACGTTAGTGGGGGGACAAGGTGCAACGGATTTACATGATGATTCCGAGCTGTTTTCACCCCTGGCTAACGGGCAGTCTCTCTCCGCGTATTCACAGGCGGTGAAGGAAGGCTTTGAGGTTATGGCTAGGCGCCTTTTCCATCGTTCGTGGGTGGCTGATTTATGTGCACTGCCTCTCTCTAAGGGTTACCTGCTGGTGGCTACATCGTATGATGGCCGAAGTTCCTTCTGGCCATTCTCCGGCAGTGATCCTGCGCCTTCTGCGGAGAACCACGCCTCTCCACCTTTTAACTCACTGGAATCATTTCTTCACGAATGTTTTACGGGGTGTTTTATTCAAGATGTCAGTATTTCAAGCGCCACATCGAGACGGGTGGTGGATGAAGTCATACCCGTCAAGCCTGCTGATGCTGTGGCTCTACATGCGGACCCAACAGTTCGCTGCATTGCGGGCGGAGCGGGGAGGAGTCACTTCTTTGTCTCACTTTGTCTCCGAGGACGATTAAAGTTCTGGGAGGTGGAATCTATTCCAAATTGAAATGATACATAGATACATGCATAATAATACATGTATGTTTGTAAGCACGTTTGTCCTTTTTTGCCTTTTTTTTTTCGTCCTTTTCTTGTACTTTGTCTGTCATCTTTATCCGCTGTTTTGTTTTTGTTTGCTTTTCTGCTCCGTGTGATATAGTGAATGAGTTGTGTTGGTAAAAGAGGAGAGTACATTTTAGTGTATTGTGCAGAGTAATTGTTGTTCTCACTCTCTCTCTCTCTCTCCAAATTAAATAAATAAATATAACCTTGTGCGTATGTGGCATGTGGTCTATAAGTGGATTAAGAGCGAACGAAGGAGAGAAGGAAAAGACTGTGAGCGAGAGAGGGACAGTGTAGTGTGTGTCTCATATCATTTTCTGTACCGCAATTCTTTTAACTCCTATGAAGGAGGAGGAAGGATTAGAAGACGAATACAAACTGTAGGATAGTTTGCTAATGGTGGAGATAAAGGGTATTATCGAAGAAACTGACAGTTGGAGGCCTTCTGGAGCATCAGACTTTTCTCTCTCTCTCTCTCTCTTTTTTTTTTCTTCTTTTTCTACTTCTTTCTTTTTGTGTTATTGTTCTTTTTTCCTTTTTCACCCCCCTTTTCTTCTTCCCTTTTTTTAATTCTAGGGAGTGCAGTTGTGTGCATTTGGTTATTATTATTATTATTATTATTATTATTATTATTGCTGGTCTCGTTGTTGTCTATCTACATATTCATCATGAGAGGAGCCTCCCTCATGCGACGCTGGGCCCAACGTCATTACTCCTCCACTCTCGTGCGCTCCTTCGTTGCCGCGCGTGTGGTTCAGTGTAGTAGCGCGGCACTGACGACATGCAGGCGCACATTCATGCCGCTTCCGAACGATCAAACCGACTTCTCTGCCTACGTTGAAATTGACCTGCCCAGCGAGAGCCGCATTCAGGCGATACACAGGAGCGGCCTCGGCGCACAGGAGTGGGTGGCGTGCGAGAAGGTGCATGGAACAAACTTTGGCATCTTTCTTATAAACAATGGCGATCAAGAAGTGATACGCTTCGCAAAACGTAGTGGAATAATGGACCCCAACGAGAACTTCTTCGGGTACCACATCCTCATTGATGAGTTCTCCGCACAGATTCGCATCCTCAGTGACCTGCTGAAGCAGAAGTATGGACTGAGCCGCATTGGACGCCTTGTCCTAAACGGTGAGCTCTTCGGTGCAAAATACAAACATCCCCTCGTCCCGAAGAGCGAGAAGTGGTGCACGATGCCGAACGGAAAACGGTTCCCTATCGCTGGTGTTGAAATTCAGCGGGAGCTGTTCCCGCAGTACAGCCCGGAGCTGCACTTCTTCGCGTTTGACGTCAAGTACTCCGTGAGCGGGGCGGAGGAGGACTTTGTGCTGCTTGGCTACGATGAGTTTGTGGAGTTCTGCTCCAAGGTCCCCAACCTCCTCTACTCCAAGGCGCTTGTGCGGGGGACTCTCGATGAGTGTTTGGCCTTCGACGTGGAGAACTTTTACACGCCGCTGCCGGCGCTGCTTGGTCTTGGGAACTACCCGCTGGAGGGGAACCTCGCGGAGGGCGTCGTCATCCGCCACGTGCGGCGCGGGGACCCGGCGGTCGAGAAGCACAACGTCGCGACGGTGCTGAAGCTGCGCTGCTCCAGTTTCATGGAGCTGAAGCACCCAGGAAAGCAGAAGGAGCTGAAGGAGACATTCATCGACACCGTGCGGTCGGGCGCACTGCGGCGGGTGCGGGGGGACGTGACGGTAATTGCGGAGTCTACACTGCCGCAGGTGGAGGCTGCGGCGAATAATTTGCTGCTGAACAACGTGAGCGATGGGAGACTCAGCAATGTTCTCTCCAAGATTGGGCGAGAGCCGTTACTGTCAGGTGAGGTGTCGCAGAGTGATGTCTCGTTAATGCTTGCAAAGGACGCACTGAAGGATTTTCTCAAGGACGTGGATACGTTAGTGCTCAACACAAGCCTCGCCTTTCGCAAGATGCTCATCTCCAATGTGTACTTTGAATCTAAGAAACTCGTGGCACAAAAATGGAAAGAACTTTTAAAGGAAGAACAGGCGGCGCAAGAGGAGTCAGAGGCAGCTGCGTTGAATGAAGCTTGACCCGGGCTTGAATGCATTCTTTACATATCTAAGTACACATATGTGTGGACTTCGCTGTGTTATTATACGGCGGTTGAGTTTTTTTCCTTTTTTTTACGAAGAGAGAGAGAGAGAGAGAGAGAGAGAGAGATCTGGATGGCGAGCACACATCTAAAAGAAGGAGGAGGTGAGGGAGAATTCTTCTTTTTCTCCTTTCTTATCTCTAAATCCTCCTTTTTTTTCTTTATTTTCTTTTGCCTTATTATGTTGTTTTTTTTCATTGGAGTGGAATCTATTCATTCCTCCACCATTTCCTCACCATTTCTGTCTCATCCTTTAGCTCTCGCAGAAGGAGGAAGAATAAAAGTTCGTCATGGCCACTCGCCGCATCGGCATGATGAACTCTTCCTCACCGTTGTCTGATGAGGGTGAGCATGGGACTGGGGAGGGACAAGTTGGCATAAAAACACTACGGAGCAGCGAAAGCAACGACCAGAAGGATAAGAAGAAGATTACTACACCCACTCGCATGATGGAAGAACATGGAGGAAATAATGGCGTTAGTGTATTTCTTTTGTCTACACATCACATTCCACACGCACTGCAGCCATATGCGGCCACGACGTTGGTATCAACACGGCTGGTAGAGCAGTGCCTCTGTAATTATCGAGATGTTCTCTTCCTTGCACGGGAATATGGTCACAGAACGGAGTTGGAGGGGATGCGGCTTCGTTTGCATCTCCTTCAGCTGCAGAAGGACAATACATGTAGGAAGAATGATATTGTGGGTGCAACTCAATTTGATCCATTTTTTGTAGAGAAGCAATTGTGGGACATCATGCGGAGTGAAGAAAATGGAGAACCGATTCTCCTTTCAGAAGCGTTGTCCTATCAACAGATCTTGAATGACATGAACCATCTGGCGCGAGGCTTGCTGGTTCCCATTGAAATTCTTCGGCTCCGCGATCGTTGGATTCTGCTTCAGGAGGATGTGCAGCTGAATTTATCTGATCGTCTCCTGCATTATCGTGCTGTGATGCGCCAGTCACCACCCATCGCGTTGGCAAAGCGACTATGGTCTGATTTATGGTCTCTGCTTGGAGCGGCGTGGCGGCAGCGTGAACGGTTGATGCGGGGCTACACTGAAGAAGTTCTGGCTGTCGAACTTAACGGCGATATCTCACAACTACCGCCGCCTTCCTCTGCTTCTCCTTCGCTGCTTGATACTTATTGCAAAACGCAGCGGAATTATAAGGGGTGCCATGTAGACAATGAATCTTATGGGGAAAAGAGAGAGGAGGGTGACGACGTGGCCTTTGGACCTTTGCTACCTCATCGTGTAGGCATCACGACGCTGCGTCACCACGCCATTCGTGTTCCACTGCTTTCCTTCTTCCGCTCCCTGCGTGTACGGTTGACAACATCGAAGCCCACAACCACAACCACGTGTAGAGAACATGGTGGAGGAAGAGGAGATGTTGGGTCTATTAATCGTGGTAGTGCTGGCAGGGGCAGCGGGAATTTATTTTCTCCTCTGCCCCATTCTGAGAATACGTCGCTTCCTCATGTTCCGTTCTTTGATGATACCGTGGAGGATGTCACGGCGTGTCAGGTGCCGTACATGTCACCCGACTGGTTTGTTCAACTACGCGTAGGCTGCAGGGATGGCTTCAAGAGATGGAGCGATGCTCCTTTTCCTGTGCATTCCTACTCGGATGATGTGTGGAATATTGCTGTCTTGACTCTGGAGTTCATGCTGGCTGGGTTTTCTCTTGATAACAGTTCCTGCGGGCATCCAGACTACTCCGCTGAGTCACCGACTGCCTCGCTTTTCGAGGACATTGTGAAGACACTTGTCACGTGCCACTGTGTACCGCTTGAGGCGGCGCAGAATTTTATTTATGCCGCACTTCATGAGTTCTCATTACTGATTCTGCAAGAGGGCAAACCGTCATCCCTGACGGCAGAGGAGGAAGAGGAAGAAGGAGAAGAAAAAGAAAAAGAAAAGGGAGGAGATAAACATGGCGCAGAGTCGGGGCCAACACCGCGGCGTTTGGCGAAAGAGTGGCGCCGTTACCTAATCACTACGTACGGTGGCGGCGCTGGTGCTCTCCTCCGCGACGTGGCCGAGGGAGGACTGCGGTGGTCCCGCCGCGAGCGGTGGAAGTCGTTCCAGGCAGCGCACGCACTTGTCCTTCGCGACGCCGGCGCTGATGCTGGCGGGACTTTCGCGGACGACTCGCAGCGCCTTCTGTCGTCCCTTGTGAGCCCCACCGTCCCGCTGCACCCGAGTCTCTGCGCCGCGGCCGTGAGGAGTCGCGTGGGAGCGGAGGAATTGTGGATGAGCACGCGGGAGTGGATGATGTCGTCGCAGGCGTCCTCAACGTTGTCTCTGTGGGACCTGCAGACTCAGCTGCGTGATTGGCGGAGGAGTGTTGAGCGGCATGTCATGATAAATGGGGGCCACCGGAAAGATGAAGAGACAGGACACAACATTATATTCAAGGAGTTTCTTCATGTTGTGCAACAGATACTGCGTCAACAGAACCAGAGGCAGCAACAACAAGAGCAACTTTATTATGGGACAAGTGTGACTGAGAACGAAAGGGAAGATCCATCGCAATTTCATTACTCTTCGCAGCCTTCCACTTCTGATTTGGAAACAATCTCCAGAAATGGAGAAGGTTTGCAAGGCCGTTCTGCGCAGAACTCCCTGCTGCGAGGGCTGATGGAACGCAGTACTCTCTTTTCATACCGCACCGATGGAGTTCTCTTCCCGCAGACCAAACGTCATCCATATATTGTTCCTACTAACACTACTACTGACACTACTAATGCTACTACTATTACTATTACTACGGACACTACAACAAGTACTGCTGATGATGACGATGGTAGTGAAAATAAAGTTCCTTTACAAGCCTTCCCCTTTTCTCAAGCATTTTTGCCAATGGAAGATCTCCTTTTGTTTCTGCGCAATGACGTGGCGTCACTCAACGCTTCTCCATCCTCGGTTCACGTGGACATGAGTGCTCTTGACGCTCTTGTGGGAGTGAAACCACAGACAAAACCACGTGCCTCGTCGCTACCTCTTTCTCCTCCCCCTCCTGCTACTCCAAGTGTGAATGCGGGGCTGCTGCAGAGTGCCCAGAGAGTTGTGCGTGGAATTGACCTGAATGTTTCGGAACAACTCACGCTGATAAAGGAATTGCGATGGATATTATATACAGCACCACCTTCGCAACGTGCGTTGCGGATACGACGCTGCCTCAAAGATAAACAAGCAATGGAAGGAGGTCCCTATGTGCCTCTCCCGGCTACACTCCGAGGGGAGGTGTGGGGCGCGCTTCTTCTTGTTCCACCGGAAGCCACCCGCGTCGCTGCATACCATGCACTCAACACCACACGTGTGTCGACATTTGATCGACAGTTGGCCGTGGATATTCCGCGATGTCATCAGTATCATCCTTTGCTGTCCACGGCGGAAGGACACGGGCGATTACGACGTGTCATGAAGGCTTGGATCTTGAAGAACCCGGAACTTACATATTGGCAGGGAGTGGACAGTCTCTGTGCCATTCTTCTTGCTGTGAGCTTTACAGATGAACCGCTTGTGTCAGCCCAACTCCAACAATTGACGCAATATTATATTCCACACGATGCGGTTGCATCATCATTTTCAAGTGTAAAGAGTATGGAGGATCATTTGCATCATTTTGCCGTAACGCTTCGGTATTGTGATCCGTGTTTGGCGGTTTATCTCCTTGATGAGGTTGAATGCCTCCCAGAACTTTTTGCAATCAGTTGGTTCCTCACTCTTCTTGCACACACTTTGCCGGTCGGAAAGGTATGCCTGCTGTGGGATTTTCTCTTTGTGCACAATGAAGCGTACCCGTGGTGCCTCACTGCAATGTGCCTTGCGGTGCTGCTACAACAACGTGAACAGCTGCTGGGAAGTGATTTCTCCGCTTGCCTCTCAAATGTGACTCGTCTGCAGGACATTGACATTCGTCTTGTGCTGTGTGACACGATGACAATTTTGCGCTCCGTGCCACCCATGATAACGTCGCTGTCGCTCTCGCTCGCGCCCCATGCGGAGGGGCACCGCTGTGGTGTTGCACGCGTGAGTGTGCATACACTTCTTCACTCGCTTGACAGTGGACTGCTCCGTGCGGCGCAGCCGGCGAGTGAGGCGTGGGCGTCGACCGGCGTGTTTCTCGTGGATCTTCGCCCACGGCGGGGAGTTGTGGAGGAACGTGTTGTTGGGGCGCTGCTGTTCCCTCTGGCGACATCTCTCGCTTGTAATGGTGATGGGGATGGTGATGAAGTAACGAGTGCCCCACAAATATCAGAGCGTCTCATCAGCCAACAGGCCACAGAGCTCCTGCTGCAGGTGCAAAACGTGGCAATGGCGGCACTCCCACCTTTATTATCATCATCATTAGCTTCAGACAAGGCAACAGCAGCAAAAGTAGAAGAAAGTGTGTGGATGGAGGGATCGTCTTCGAGTGTTAGGGAGGCTGCGATGTCCCCGCATATTGTTTTATTTACGCAGGCGATGACACCAAGTGAGGTGGCGTTGGCAGAGTCATTTGCACTGGAGATGGTGCAACTCGGCACACCGCATGTGTCTATTCTGCTTGGTGGTTTTGCGGAGCTCAAACAGGAGGCGCCACATCTCGTGGTTGAATTCAGTGAGGATTGATGAAGTCCTCCTCCTCCTCTCTGTTCTCTCTCTCTCTCTCTCTTTGTATGTCTGTGTCTCCGTATGCTTATATGTGTGCAATTCAAGAATATTTCGATTATGGGAGGAAGCAGTCGCATGTACATATGTGCCCGTGTCTGTGTTTTTGTTTCTCCTCATTACTTTGTTTTCTTCCGATTTACTTTCTCTCTCCCTCTCACTATTGTTTCATCGCTGCTTGCTGTGTGTGCATGCGTGTGCCTTTCATGCAGTTGTACCAGAAAGCGCCATAAAGGACAAAGCAAAGAAAGGAAGACAAAACCTCAGGAGTCGAAAGAAATAAGAAGGAGGAAAGAACGTTGATTTGCGTGCCTCCTGTTGTGCTTTTCTCCTCGACTCCCTATCTTTTTCCTCACACACTCACGGGGGAAATATATATGTCGCAGAAGACGATTCGAATTTTCTGTACAAGCGAGGGCGGTGCGACATGTACGCTTGAAATTGACCCAGAGGAGCCTGTGGAGGACATGGGCGTTCTCATTGAGGTGGAGTTGGGCATCCCCGTGCTGGAGCAGGTACTTGTCGCGGCGGACGGCAGAGTACTCGAGAGCGACAAGACACTTGCGAATCAAGGGATACATGCCGATACACATGTGAGGGTGATGCCAAGAGGACCTGCAACGCAGCAGGAAGGGGGAGAGGCGCCAGTGGTGCCTCAGCAGGAGAACATACATGGAGAACAGTTCGAGCTGTATCGAGACCCATTCGTGCGTAGGCCCTTAAGCCCCGCGTCTATAGGGGCACCAGATATGCCGGCAGGTGGCCAACAACGAGATGTATTTGGGTCAACAGGGCAGCGCCAGGTTCCCACTACGCCTGAAGAGGCGCGTCTACACATTGAGAGGTTATTTCAGGAGGGTGCGCGGCAGTTACATGGGCAACCGGTGATTGATGAGACGGATCCAGATGTGCAGCGCCGCCTTTATGAGGCAATTAAATGGCAAAACGTAAACCAGAACCTTGAAAGTGCCTATGAGTTTATGCCGGAGCTTTTTATTCGGGTGCCGATGCTTTTTGTAAACTGCGAGATAAACAAGGTGACGGTGAAGGCCTTTATTGACTCCGGGGCACAAAAATCCATTATGAATGTGCGCTCAGCAGAGCAGTGTGGACTCATGCATCTTCTTGACACACGTGCATCAACCCTCATGCGGGGTGTGGGATTGCGGCGCTCACTAGGCGTTGTCCACATGGCTGTAGTGAACCTTTGTGGTCTCCACATTCCCTTTTCCCTCACCATCATAGATGACGACAAAATGGATTTTATCATTGGTTTGGACCAAATGAAGTTACATCGTATGATTATCGACTTGGATGAGAACTGTCTGAGGATTGCAGGTACAAAGATTCCATTCCTTCCAGATTCCGAGGTGCCTGAGCTAATAACCGGTGATGAGATTGAGGATGAGATGTTTCGGAAAGCGAAAGAAGAGGATGCGAAGGAAGAGCACGTCGGTGCCGTCAAGGCTTCAGAGGGAATGCTCGTGTCAGCCGAGAGGGATGAAGAGAAGAAGAATAAAGTCATTGCAACTACTGGGGCCAATAACACCACAGAACACACATCGGTGCTTAGATCTCAGCCTGGTGGTTCTGGTGATAGTGGTGGTAGTAGTAGTGGCGGTGCGGCTGCTGATGCTTCTGTAGACAAGGAGACATTGATTGCTACGGTGATGACGTTAACACGTATTGATCGGAATGGGGCGGTTTCGCTTCTGGAGGCGGCCAGCTGGAATGCTGATTTGGCCATGTCACTCTTTCTCAGTGAGTGACTCCTTTTATCTGTCTATATATTTATTTGTATGTTTCGGTATATTTTCTTCTCCCAATGTACCCCCCAAATCGAATACAAACAAATAAATTCCCACTTACATGTATACCTATCCCTACACGGAGAGATGAAGGGAGAGAGAGAGAGAGAGAGAGAGAGAAAAGAGTTGGTGTGTGGGGATGTATATGTGCCTCTGCGATGCTTGTCTTATTCCAAGCACTTTTCTTTTTTTTCTGCTTAAGGTTTCTCTTTTTCTTTCATTTATTATTATTATTATTATTATTTATTCCTTGCTCAAATACCATGAAATGCACATTGTTATTTCTGTTCCTATGTCTGTTTGAGGGGTTGGTTGGTTGGTTGGTTGGTTGGTTGTTGTAATGTTCTGTGTTCTTTGCTGATTGTATTGAGCTTTCTTTCTGCACATCTATTTCATTCTCTCTCTCTCTCTATCCAAAGTCCTCTTTACAATGTCTATCAGGAGACCATCAACTCCCCCATGGAAGAGTCACCGTCCAGTGGCGGCCGGACGTGGGGCACGGAACTCCGTTGTCTCTCTAGGCAATTTGAGCAAAGACCAGCGAGAGGCTCAGTTGGTTCCTGTCCAGAAGAATAATGCCGCGGAGTCTGCTGTCATGCCGGAGCTTAACTTAGACGAGACAATGCATGTTCGCGGTGTATTCTCCGAGCTTGTACAGGAGGAATGCATCACGACGAAGTTTGAATTACGTGTGGTTCTTTCCCAGCTCGGCATGTATCCATCCGATGAAGAGTTAGATCTCCTTTTAAGCGCCTTTGAGAATAAAGTCAGTATTCATAATTTATGTCATTATCTGCGTTTCTACAAGTGGGAGTTTCAAATATCCGCACAACAGCGGCGCGCCGGTAAGCCAGAGGGGTCCTCACAGGATGAGACGGAGGACACACTGCGGGCCTTCGTTTCACTAGGAGGCTCTGAGGACGGCACCGGGTCCGTGAAGCTTGAAGATCTTCGCCACATCTGCCACGAGTTCGGTCTCACTATTGACATCGACTCGATGCTCAGCGACGTGGTCGACATCGAGAACCAGACAACGCTGAGCTACGCGGAGTTTTGCGAAATGTGGCGGTCGAAGCTCCCGAGGCGCAACCGCGCCTCGAGCACGTGCACACTCGAGAGCCAATTTGACATCTGCAACTCCATGCGGTCGCTTCGGATGAGCAGTTCGTCGCGGCTGCGCACCGTCGGCTCGCGTTCCGAAGTCGCCTCCGCCGTGGGCCGCGAGGAGGGCGTCGCCGACGGGTACAAATTCCCGCAGATGGAGGCGGCGGTGCCCGCCGCCCCGTCGCGCGAGCAGGTCCGCCTTCAGGCGCTGCGGCGGTTTCTCCTGCCGGGCGTCTCACCCGACCCCGCGACCGCCGACTCGCCGATGAGGCGCAAGCCCCCCCGCGGCTGCACGATGCAACTGCCGCACACCACGACGGCGGCCGACGTGGAGCGTCGCCGCAGCCACAGCGCAGTCCGCGAGGAGGGCGGGAACAACGCCACCGCCGGCGACAGCGACGACGTGACGCTGCCGACGCTGACGGGCGGGTACAGGGCCCCGAGCCCGATGATTCTCTCGCTGCGCAACAGTGCCGCATACAAGCGGCGGCTGCAGGCATTCGTGCGGAAGTCAAAAATGAAGGCGAGGGGACGCAACTCGAGTATCTGGACAAGTTTTCCATCTCTCATCGCCGACGACGAGGGCGTCCACAACTGAGCTGCGTAGCAAACAAATAACAAAGAGGAAAACAAGGACAAGGAAATGAAAGGATCCTCCACATCAACGGAGAGTGTGAGTGGATCATCATGTATGTAGAATAGTCCCTGGTCTCAGATCTTCCGCTTCCCTCCCACCCCTCTTGGAGACGGCGAAGAAAAAGAAAAGCAAATCAAGAGGGAAGCCTTGCCAAGTATACACTTATATATTTATCCATGCGTATGCATTCTGCAAACAAAACCAAGGAGAGAAGGGGGCCTTTAAAAAAAAAATGAAGGCAAAAAAGCTCTTTTTTTCATGCAAGGAGGGTAATTAAGGACGTGCCTGGAATGATGGAGATCCGTGATGATATATATATATATATATATATATATATATATACAGGAGAGAAGAAAATGTACAAGAAGGCTCATCCTCTTCTGTTTTTTTTTGCTGTTTCTCCCTTGTTTTCTTTTCTTTTTTTGCTCTTCGTTTGCATTCAATGTTTCCTTTCCTTTTCCTTTTTTCTTTGAGACTTTTATGCGAGAGTGCGAATGACTGACCAACTGTATCTCTTTTTATTTGTTTCTGCTTAACGTATTCACTCTCTTTTCCTTCTTTTTCCTTCCTTGTTACATTCTGCATTTACTGAGAAGTCACTCACTCCTTCCCTGTCTGTGTGTGTGTGTGTGTGAGTCTGTAGCATCGGGAGCTGTGATATAGTGTCATTATGCCGCCACGGAGGCTTCATGCATGTCGTGGGTTTGTTTCGGCGCGTCGTGTGTTCTGCACTGCAACGCTTCCGCAACGCAAGTCGCGGTTACCGCTGTTTCAGGAATTATTCTCCGCAACAACAACATCATCATCGTTGTCCTCGGAGGCTTCTTCCTTTACTTCGCCGAAGCGCTTCCCACTTCACAATGTCTGCGTGGATCCTCCGCTAGGCGCGTGGACGGAGCGGACTTCGCAGGGCCAAGAAGCGACGGCGCCGCACAGCACTTCTTTCCTGTGGCTGCAGCGCAATCTGCAGCTCTTGGAGGACGGCAGGGGCCGGCGGGCGGAGTGCAGGGAGAACATGCCGGAGGGGAGTCCGCAGTGGCGGCGTTACACCTTCTCGCCGCAGAGCTGCAGTTACATCTACGACACGCCGAGCGGGACCAAACTCGCGTTTGTAACCCCTGACAATTACTGCCACTTGTGCCACGAGCCGGTGGAAGTGGCGCTTCGCCACTGCGCCTGGTGGGACCACGTGACGCGCATGACGGCTATTCGCCTCATTGCGATTCATCCCAGGCGATGGAGCCCCGCCGCGGTAATGCAGGAGGCAAGTGAAGTAATCCCCACCACCGTCATGACATCGCCCCGCCCCCACCCGTTTCTGCCCATCTCAAGAACTGTGGATTCCAATGATTCCTCCTCCGTGATGGATATGAGCTCCTGCTACGTCTTTGAAAAAGAGGCCGTTGTGCGACGAGCCGAGCTGGCGGCCATTTTGCGTGTACTGTGTATTCCAAAGGACAATGGCGCTGAGAATGATGTAGATAAGCACCGCATGTCGATCGTTCCTGTGCTTCGGGAATCATTGATTCTCTCCGCCGATGGGAATCCTGCCTCAAATATAGGGGAACGAACATTTCGTGCGTATGTTAGCCGACAAATTAGTGTTCTTCTGCCGCCCATGGCACCGGAGCCCACAACACGGATACACCAGCGTTGTTGGGGAAGGAAAAATTTGGAGATGATGTTTGACTTCCTCGACGTGGCGTCGCTGCAGAGACTCGTTGGGGCACCTGTTGAGGCCTTGACGAAGAATGAAAAGGCGACAGTCCTTCGGCAGATGATATATGAGCTAGCGACAGTACTTTCCGAGGAGGATGCTGTTTCCACAGGCACCCCGCACTTTTCTGATGTGGGGACTTTGACACGTTTACTGGTGGAGATGGCGTTGCAACGCTTGGCACATGAGTTGATTCACCTTCACACCATGCTGCTGATGGATCAGGCGTACAAGACGTATGTGAAGTTGGGGTACCCGAGCGAAGCCATGATGGAGAACAGTAGTTTCTGCTGACAGGGAGAGATAAAGGCTGGCATTTGGTGTTCAACTTGATGATGATGGGGGTGGTGGGGGGAAGTGAAAGAAAATTGCATGTCTTGTTGTATTAACGTTCTTGTAAGACATGAGTCCGTGAGCGTCTGTTCTTCTTTGATTGCTTTTGGATTGTTATTATTGCACATGTGTTAGTTATTATTTCTTGTTATTGTTTCTGATATACATATTGTTTCTATTTTCTTTATTTTATGGGCATGTGTGGAAATCTGGTTTAATGCCGTGCAATATATACAAAAAAAAAGATGTGTGATCCAACATGATCTCTTTCTCTTTCCCGTTCTCTTTCTCTCTCTCTCTAATGTGCTGAAGGAAGGATTGCATGCATTCCTGTCGATGTGTGCAGGTGCCAAAAGAACTACATCGCGTGATTGTTTGCTAGTGGAAGATTCTCCCCTGTTCGCAAGACGGCCAAACGGCCCTGGAAGTAACTCTACCACCAGCACAACCACTACGAGCAACGACACTGTTGCCGCCTCTTTTTCAGCGGCTTTCTCTGGACTGCAAACTAACTTATTTTCCCTTCCCACAGTTCGGAAAGATGCTAAGAACAAAACACCGCCATCGTCACCAAGGGAGACCCGTCTGACGGATGACCTGGTGCGATACACCGACGGAAAGGATGAGACAATTTCCCTCACATCTTCAGAGTCCTCCTCCTCCTGCATGGCATCCACGTGTAGGACTCCATCAAAGCGAACGGTGGTGGAGTTCTGGAAGCAAGCCAGAGGATTCACCCAGAGTTCCCGTGCAGTTTCTGGTTCTGACGGAAACAACGACATAAAACATCACCCGCGCTTTGCGACCAATAGTGGTGGTGGTGACATAAGTAGTAGCAACAACAGCAGTCGTTATGGTAGTGGTGGTACTGGGATTAGTAGTAATACTAATGAAAAGGGGAGCCAGTACCGTCAACGTGAAGGTTGTGATTACCGGAGTCGTGGTTATGATGACAACGATGATAATTCCCATCGTCCTTTTTATCAGCGTGCTCCCAAGGCGGTTGAGGGGGAGAACGATGCGGTCATCCCTTCTTATGAAAGGAGAATGCATAGAGCGCAGTGGAGATCGCGTGATGATTGCTCTTCTCGTGTGGATGTGCGTGTGAGCAACATCGCACTTTCATTGGTTCAGAAACTCTCAAAGACTACTTTACAATCACGGTATTTTCATATGTGGTGGCGATGGGCTCTAGTGAAGGATTGCCAATCGAAAAGGAAACAGGCATCCCTTTTGGAGTCACCTCTAGCGGTTTCACGTGTTCCCTTTTCTCCTTCCTATCATTCCTTGACCTCCGTGCCATGTGAACAGACCAACGTTCTGTCAGCAAATGCGAAGGACATGGACTTTTCTTTATCTCTCGTGGACGCAGCGTCGAGAGGTGGAAGGGGAGGAAATCACTATTTCGAGAGCCACGGCACCACCACCGCGCCCCCGAGTACATCTGATGAACTGCTGGATTCTGTCTTTTACTCTCCGATTCGTAGACACTCGAGGATAGTTAGCAAATTAATGTTCACGACGCCGGCGAGCTATGATCTGAGGGAAGGAAGCTCTGGCCGCTCCCAGACGTCATGGGTGCTTCACTTCTATGATGCCCTTCTGATGGAGGAGGAGTCGGCGAGCCGAACTGCTCTGAAGGTGGAAGAAGAGTATATGAGGCATGAATTGCAGTCAAGCGTACAACGTACACTGGACAAAATTCTTATGCTTGCCATTTGTGGGGAGAGGCGAGGATCCCTTCCAAGACATTTGCGCATAAAGGACGATGATGGACCACGGCGTAAGTAGGAAATGAAGGGAGCTCACTTAGTGGACTCCCGTGGCGCCTATATGCTGAAGCATTGCTGCCTGTTCTCAGCACCAGTATCAGTGGGATCACCCACTCTCTTGGGGAGGGCGTTGTTTTTCTCCCTCGCCTTCCTCACCTTCCCCCCAAGAATGATAGCAGTAACAATAACAAGAATTCTAATACTGCAGGAGTGAGTGGGGCTGGTGTGCCCGCCTTACGCCCCGGTGTTCATGAGCAGCTGCCGGACTCCAAGTAATATGTTGTGAAGAAGTTGCGGCGGCTTTTGGTGAGGGAGCGTTTGGTGACAGAGTAGTGTACATGTCCCTGTTGATGAGTTCTACGCCATGAACACGTTATAGAGTGGTGATGGTGAAGGGAGAGAAGAGTGCTGGTTCAAAAATTGAACATGTTGTTGCTGTTGTCTCATAACAATGGGAAATCCAACCACGTCCAACAGGAAAAGAGAAATAAGGACGTCAGTTGTGTGATATCTCATGACTGTCGCCCGCTTCATTCGCTCGAACCAATTGTGTTGAAAAGAGAAAAATGTATGTCTCTGTGTCTCTGTGTCTCTCTTCTATCTTTTTTTTGTTTTCTATCTTACTATACCTCTCTCTTCCAGAAATGTATGAAGACAAAATACTGACTTTATAACTACTTACTTATTTTTCATCGTTGCATATTGTATCCATCTCACTCAGACCATGTATGACGTTCTTTATTCTTATTATTATTTTATTTTCTTATCATCATCTGTCTCTCTGACTGACGGTCTGTGTTTTTGCGTGTGTCTCTATGTTTCTTAACCTTTCTGTATGTGTCTATTCATCGTATGACTCTTTTCGAGTGTCTTTTGGTTTATTTGAGATCAATAAAAAAATTAATATTTCATTCTTTTTATTTTTACAACTATACTTATCTATATGGCCAACCGCAATGTGAATACAAATTGTTTACGAGAGCAAGAAATAGAGAGATCGCAAGATTTAACGAAGGAGGGGGATGAGATCCTTTTACATCTATTGATGTAATATACTTCAGCAGGGACAAAAAGGAAAACAGAAGGGTGCTGAGGGATGGCATCATATCTGTTTCTCAACTCTTCTGCTTCCTCCTCGTCTCCTGTTTTTCTCATGTCTTTCTTTTCTTTTTTATCAATTTTCCCTCCCGTTGACAATAATGCTGCTGTGACGAAGTGTGTGTGAGAGAGTGAATGCTTTGCGTGTGATAAATGGATAATTGTTTCTTTTTCTTTTCTTCTTTTTTTCTTTCCGTGTGTATTCCTTACAGTTCTTGTGTTTACCAGGGAGGGGTCAGGAGGTAAAGAGGACGTGGTACAATAGGAAAACAGAAGCGTGAGGCAAGAGGAAAACGTGAGAAATCCAGGTTAGGTTATTATTATTATTATTATTATTATTATTATTATTATTATTATTATTATTATTATTCCTTTGAATCTGTGTGAGGGATTAGCACGGAATCATTTCTCATTGGACTAGGAGGAGTGTAACTACCAACATACATAAATACACACATACATGAAAAACCCTTTACGTTGGGTGAATATGCTGGTAGGACATGGAGTTGTGGGCTCCAAATTGAGCGACGGGGCGGTTGGTTTGTACCAGGGCAAAGCGCCACGCTTCTCAAATGTCTTGACGGGTTCCTCTAGACGACGACTGCAGCCCATGTTTCTTTCTTTTACTTGGCTGTTATTATTATTGGTGATGACTTGGACGCCGCCTTTCCTGCTTTGCGCGGAGGCAAACCATGTGTTGGCTGTAGATCTCGGTGTGGATTGGGCGAAGGCGGCCACGCTTGGTGGAGGAAGTGGGACGTCTGTACACCCGAGCGTTGTTCTTAACGACCAGGCGAATCGAAAGAGTCCGCAGTGCATTGCATTCCGCTTTCTCCCGTATGAGATGGACGACGTCCTGCAGATGGTGGAGCGGGTGTTTGCGGAGCAGGCGCAGGCACTTGAGCCACGCTTTCCCGCACAAGTTGTGTGCGGCTCCTCGTTACTCGCGGGACGTGGGGCGTGGCGGGACTCCCCAGAGAAGATGAAGACGAACGACACAGGCGCATTGCTAGGAGAAAGCACCGATAGGGATATGCTAACAGCCGATGTGATGGCCTCGCTGACCTTTGCGGTGGTCCCGGACTCTTCAGGCAAGAAAGCGTCTGTTCGTGTCGTGGGCGGAAGAGGGAGCAATACTTCCCTGGAGTTCTTTACGGAGGAGCTTATTGGAATGTACTTTGCGTATTTGAAGCGCATAACCGAGCGTCACCTTGACGGTGAGCCCGTGCGTCACCTCGTCGTGACGGTTCCAATTCTCGCCTCCATTGCGCAGCGGCAGACAATTGTGGACGCCGCGGCGGTGGCGGGTTTGCGCGCGGTCCGCCTTGTGCACGGGACCACGGCGGCGGCGGTGCAGTTGGCGTACATCAACACGGAGCAGTTCTTTGCTGCGGGGCCAGAGAAGGGGCCCTCAAGGTACATCATGTTGTACGACATGGGCAGCCAGCGGACGGAGGTTGCGGTCTATACCTTCTCCCCGTCACGCCGGCATCTCGGCACAATCACGTTGCTGGCGGCGGTGTCGAATAGCACAGTTGGCGGCCGTGCCTTTGACCAATGCATTGCCCGCTACGTCGAGCGGGAGCTTTTCCCAAGGGCAAAGCCAACTCCCATCAAGCCTGTTCTTGGCGTGCCCACAGTGGCTGCGAGAAAGGCGGCTGTCAGTTTATTGCGGGCGGCGAATAACGCACGGGAGCAACTCTCTGTGAATCAGGAGGCCCCGCTGGTGGTGCAGGGCGTCCGCGAGAATGACGGTGGCGACTTCGCCTCCAGCATAACCCGAGCGACGTTTGAGCGGGAGTGTGCGCATCTCTTTGACGAGGCGGTGCGTCTGCGGGACGAGGCGATCGCACAAACGAATGGCGCCGTGTCATCTGTTCGGGATCTGACCCGCTTCGAGGTGATTGGCGGCGCCACCCGCATGCCGAAACTGATAGAGCGCCTCAGCGAAGGATACGGGGGGACGGTGGACCGCACGCTCAACAGCGACGAGGCTGCAGTTGTGGGGGCTACATACATGGGTGCGGCAAGGGCAAGCATTCCTCTTCGTGGCTTCGATGTGGTGGAGCCTCTGATGAACGATGTGTATTTCTCCATCACACCCCCTCTTCCAGGGGAAGGCGAAGGCAAGGCCAGTACACGACATCTCATTTTTGCCAAGGCACGAACACTCGTGCCGGCGGTACAGTCAGTTCGATTTCAAAACCGCACCGCTGACTTTGCATTGACGTTGGAGGATGAGAACCGCCGCTTCGCACGAGTAACGTCTGTTCAGAATGTTAAGGAGGGTCTTCTTGCGGCCCACGCGTTACCAAGCCGTCTGGCTGAACGTCGTGGTAAGTATGGAAAAGGGACCCATAAAGAGGAAACCATGTCGCTTGAGCATACAGAGGTTGTTGTGGAAGTAACAATGTCGGAAAGTGGCATTCCATTCGTGTCCAACGCCTATTTGCGTGCCTCATACATGAAAGAAACATTGACAGAAGAAAAAAATAATGATATATTGACAAACGCTACACAGAATGTGTCTGCCCGTGTAGCGAAAACAGGGGAGAACGTATCAGAAGGTGGTGAGAGTTCACCCGACCCTGCCGAGGAGGATTTGAAGCCCCCGCAGGTTGCCGAAGACGACGACGAGGTCGTGAATGAAGAAGAAGAAAAGGAAGGGGAGGAGCAGAACAAGGGCAACAATGACAACCCGGTGAAGGAAAGAAGAGAGAATGATACTAATGATGACAACACAGTGGCAGAAGGTGCAGGAAATGCGACGACCTTGACAAGAACTATGAGACATGTCGTGCGCAGCTTCCCACTGCGTCTTGTTTCGGGAGAATCTTCTGTTGGCATCAATCTTAATAAAAAAGAGACGGTAGCCGCGCGAGACCGTCTTTATGCTTTTCAGAGAGTAGATGATGAGCGGCTGCTGCGTAGTGCCCTCCGCAATGATCTCGAATCCCTCATTCTGAACTACAAGTCTCGTGACACATGGAATCGGCCGGAGGAAAATAATGGGGATGCGCAGGACTGGAGAGAAGTGGTCCGTAATGTGGCGGAGTGGCTGGAAAACGCCGATGACAATGTCGCGACCGCGGCGTTGCAGAGTCAACTGCAGCGACTGAGGGACTTGTGAGTGAGTGTTTGTGTGCGCATACCTTCATCACTTGCCACTTGTGTGTGTGTTCTCGCCGTCTGGTGAGACACTGCTGTGTTTTTCTTTTTCTCTTCTTGTTGTTGTTGAAACTCTGAGCGTTTTTTTCTTTGGTTTTGAATATCTTTTCTCTGTGTTACATATAACTTTTTAGTTTCTTCATCTATTTTAGTCAATGCTTTTTCTTTCGACCTTCACTTTTTTTTGCTTTTTTTTTTTCTCCCCACGCACATTTAAATGCGCCATTCCTCAAGGAGATAGGGAAGAACGTGAGAGAGGCAGAGAATTAAGGAAGGAAAGAGTGTGCGAGGCTCTAGAGATAACCTCTAGAGTAAACACGTATAAAAGTAAATAAGCATACTACACCTTTCTCTCTCTCCATATATATCTATATCTATATCTATATTCATACAGTGAGAGACATTGGAACGTTGCAATGTTCCGTCGTTCGTTTTGCCGATGCATCCCCGTGACGAATTGCACGCTGCGTGATCCACTTTGTGCTGCCGCCATTGATCACTGCACACCTGTTGTGTATTCGTCACTGCCGAACGGTTGCCGAGTGGCGACGGAGTATTTCCCCAGCTGCCAGTTTGCAACGGTTGGTGTTTGGATTGACGTCGGCAGCCGCTTCGAGGACCTGACGAACAACGGCGTCGCCCACTTTCTGGAGCACATGAACTTCAAGGGCACGGAGAAGTACTCCAAGCGGGCGGTGGAGGATGTCTTTGAGCACAGCGGGGCGCACTTCAACGCCTACACCTCCCGGGACCGCACGGCGTACTACGTGAAGGCCTTCAACGGCGACGTGGAGCGGATGATGGACGTGGTGGCGGACCTGCTCAAGAACGGCCGCTACGACGTGCGGGACTTGGAGCAGGAGCGGCCGACGATTCTTGCGGAGATGCGGGAGGTGGAGGAGCTCGTGGACGAGGTGCTCATGGACAACCTGCACCAGACGGCCTACGACTCGCTCTCAAGCGGCCTCCCTCTCACAATCCTCGGCCCCGTTGACAACATCGCAAAGCACATCAACCGGGACATGATCATGGACTTTGTGCGGGTGCACTACACAGGGCCACGCATGTGCTTTGTCTCCTCTGGCGGCATTCACCCCGATGAGGCGCACAGGCTCGCAGAGAAGTTTTTCGGGAACCTCTCTCCTGTGAACAACCGCCCACCACTGAGAGCGCTTTACCGGGGTGGACATAATGTCATGTGGAATGAACAAATGGCGACGGCGAATACCGCCTTTGCGTACCCCATCTGCGGGGCCTCACACCCAGACAGTTATGCGCTTCAGCTAGTCCATAATGTAATTGGTCAGTTCCGGGAGGGGCAACATGACCAGTTTGCGCACCAACACCTCAATCCAAAACTTCCATGGGAACGACTGCCGAACATTGTGCAGATGCGCCCTTTTTACACCCCTTATGAGGAGACAAGTTTGCTTGGCTATCAACTCATCACTACCCCTATGCCTTCCATGAACCCACATGCTACTTCTCAACACGATGACAGCCAGGGCATGCTACTTGACTATTTATTACAGACATTCAATGAGTTGGCGAGTACTGCCGTGAACGAAGGTATTTTAGAGGGTGCGAAGTGTGAGTTCAAGGCGTCTGTTATGATGATGCGAGACAGCACAACAAATAGTGCAGAGGATTTGGGGCGTCAGATGATTCACTTTGGTCGACGTGTGCCCATAAGAGAAGTTTTTGAGCGAGTGGATGCAGTAACTCCGGCCATATTCCGTGACACACTAGCAAAGTACACAGGCTCGACAGCACCGACAATATCTTACATAGGATCAGCAAGTGCGGCACCGCGGTTTGACGCCGTAACCCAGATGTCGCAGAGAACAGGTAAGGCCTTATGACGTATTATGAATGATGGGGCAGGAAGAAGAAGTCCTTTACAACATCGTATCGGAATGAAACGTAAAGTTGTTGCGTGAGGAGATAATCAGGAGAGCGAAGGAAGAGGGAGAAAGATAGGAGATCGAAGAATAAATACCAGTTGCTGTTATTCTTAGCTCTTTTTTTGGTTCGTTTTTTTTTCTCCTCCTTTTTCTAACACACGTACACATAATCCTTGAGCTCTGTGCGCCTTGGTTTTATATTTTCTAATGGGCACCCCAACTAGCTAATATAAAGAAGTGGCTGGGTTATCTAGTATCAATTTTTTCTCTTTTTTTCTTTCTATGAATTTTTATGCGTGTCAAAGTGCAATTTGCTTCACTGATCCTTTCTTTTCATTTCCCCCCTTCTTCTTCTATTGAATGGTTTGGATTACACACCAACCGTGATGTGCATACTGGTAGTAAAAAACAAGGGAGAGAAGGCGAAAAGAAGGAGGGGGAGTGTGGGTCTGGGTGTGGGTGTGAGGAGGAAAAAGAAAGTCTGAAGAAGGCAAAAAAAATAAAGTAGTTAGTACTCTGCTTCGTATGCATGAATCGTGAGAAATGGCTCGCCGTTCTGAAGAATATGACGTGGGAGCCCTGCGGGGACAGTCACGGCCTGCCACGGTACCGCGAGGTGGAGGCCTACCACTGCACATTCTGCGCCTACACGGTTTGTGCCCGTTGCTACAATGCCATTCCCACGGCGCTTCTTTTCCCATCTCGTGATGCGCGCACCTCGGATGGAAGAGACTCTCCCGGGCTGCGTGAGGAGGAAGACGAGGAGAATCAGGAGGCGGAAGATCACTCATCACTGAAGAAAGATTCACTCCTTCAAAAGACTGCTGTATCTGAAGAAGACTTTAGCAAGCCTCATTGTTTCTTGTGCCGGAAAGGGGATTTGGTGCATGAGAGACTGCCAGTACATGAATGGACCTGCGAAGGACCACGACCAGCGCGTCGCCTTCAGCGGGGAAATACGGCCGCATATGACATGGACGTTGTGCAGCGGTATTATACAATGCAGGAGCAGCGGGAAAAACGAGCCCGTTCACGTGAGCCACTTGTGGCTCGCTTTCACGCGGCAGAAGGACCATCCATACATTTTGTTTCCAGCAGTGGAAGCGCAAGTGATGGTGCCAAGGCCGTTCTTGATGTCATCGGGGGTGGTTTACTGAATAGGAGGCCTTTCTCTGAGGAGGGTGCGGGATTCATTTTTTCCGTGCAAAATCCTCGAATGGAGGTGCCCTGCGTTTGGTGTGCAGTCAACCGCCGCCTGAGCGAGGCGCATCCATCGTTTGTGGGGGATGAGACGATTACACCTCTGCAGATATTTCGCTGTCCACCGTCTCTGCCAGGAATACCACCCAGGCGCTTTCGTGTGGGTGTCCCGTATGGATTGTATGGGCTACACAACGTGCATGCCCTTGCTCTGTATCTGATGGATGATATGTTTCGAAAGGCCACGTCGGAGTTACAAATGAGAACTGCAGACGTCTTGCTGACGGCTGACGAGAATAAACATCATACGCAGTCCCAGCGAGGGCAGCTGCAGGCAGGGAAAGTACTCCCACGTCACGTTGTGCGTCCACTCTTGGTTGTGGAGATTCTCCATCGTATCGCCACCAGTGACCCATTGCCGGCTCTTCTTTCTGCAGAGTTGTGTGGTTCACATGTGCGGCGTTCTCTTTTAGGCCCTCCCTCCATGCAGGCACAGACGACGGATTCAGATAATGCTCACAATGATGACAGTAAAGTTGATGGTGATGATGATTACAAGGAAGGAAAGAAGAAAGAGGAGGACGAGGAGGGTGTGGATGTAGAAGGTGGTGGTGCATCTGTGTTAATGTGGCCCGATGGTCTGCGGTGCGAGGAACTTCTCTTGGCTTTGGACTACTTGCTGCAGGGCCGTTCTGTTGCCGTATACGGAATCTCGTCGAAATACTTCTTTCTTCAACATCTTTCTCACTGCGCCGAGCTGCGCCACCATGGAGTTGTCGTGCTCGATGGGTACCGCGCAAGCACCACCCGTATAGTAAATCAACTGGGCGAGATTAGAAGACAACTTGGCCAGCGACGTGAGGCGGAGAGGCGGGCGCTGCTGCGTAGTTTTGTTGCCCGTGACGCATATTACGAGCCTCTGGAGCCTGACGCACGCTCCAGAGCTCCTGAGCGAGAGCCACAGCTGCAGCACGAGGAACAGGGGGAAGAAGAACAAGGGGAACAGGGGGTGTGGTGCTGGGTTGACTCGAAGTCGTTGGCGGAGTCTCCCCGCAGTCAATCGTGCCGCACGCCGCTGCGCAGCTGCATCGGCGAGAAGGGGGCAAGCCAGTCGCGGGGAAAAGGCGCCGACTCCGCGCTGGACGACGGCTTGCTGCCGCTCAGGCAGTCGCACTTGTGGGAAACACCGTCACCACGCAAAGCAGTGGGAGCTGTTCCTGTCACTTCCTCCTCCTTTACTGCTGCTGCCGCCGCCAATTCCGCACGGACCAGAGAGAGCTCCATCCCTCTTGTGTGTGTGGGGGCAGAAGACGGTGGGAAGGGGACGGAGTCCTTTGCGTCTGCCAAACATCCTCCGTGGCGACAACAAAAGCAGCAACGACAACGCGTGGTAGGAGAACGGCAGGATGAAGTTCCACTTCCTTCTGAGCATGACGCAGGGACAGATGTTGCGAAGGCATGTGCATGGCTACAACGACACTGGATCCGTGAGCAGTCTGAATGGAATTATGACCTTTCATTGCGTCACATGTATGGCTGTAAGCGACCGCGTGAGGATGGAGGGGATGAGAAGAACAAGGATAACAGTCACAGTAGTAATAACAACAAGAGTTATAATAGTGGTGATGATGCGATGTCATTGTTTTCATCTCAATATCGACGATCGCGCCCTCCACGTATCACTGTGTCTTCCCCGGAGCTTATGCGCTCCCTTCGCCTTAAATGCCGAGCACCACTTCGAAAATGTGTTGAGTGGATGTCACTTCCATCGGTTACAGCACAAGGCCTCCTTCCGTCTACGGACTCCATCATTTTACCACCTCCTGTTAAAAGTGATGCCTGTGCTACGATTATTGTTTTGCATGGAGTGGATCAGCTTGACCCCCCAGCTATGATTGAGCTGCAGGCAATTGCACGGGAATTTCCGTACCGTGTTCTCCTTCTTTGCTCCTTTGATGACCCCAATTGGCCGTTATCAAGCACTATGGGATTGTTGGATTCATTCCGCATGATGTACGTTCATCTTCGATCTCTTCTTCTCCCACGGGTGAGGGAGATGTCGGCCATCAACAGTTTGTCGCTACTCACAGAGTTGGAGGCCTCCGGAGCGGGTGGCGGGAGGTTCAGTCGGTATGGCAACCACGGCGAGGGATTTGCAGCAGGAATCTCTCTGCCTTTGCACGACACCATTCGGCGTATTTTGTTTAGTCTTCCCGCCGCATTCAGTGAGTTACTGCGGTGCATGATCAAGCGGCAGGAGGCCTCTGGTGAGAATGTCTTCGTTCCGATGAGTTTGCACCATCAGAACTTCGACGAGTGTGGAATGATGGTTTCCATGGCTCGTCTGAAGGCGATTGAGCGCGAGCTGACGTCGAACCGTCTGGCTGTATTCAACTCCGCGGAGAACAAACTGATGATACCGCAGCACCGGAAGCTGCTGAAGGTACTGGAGGAGGTCTTGGAGCAACGACATGCCGCCAAGTCTGAATCCGGTGGAGCTGCCCCAGTGGAAGCGTAGTTCAAAGAACATCAAGAACAACCCCAATTTTTTTTTTATTGTTGCTCGTGCCATACTTTTCTTCTTTTTTTAATTTTTTTAAAAAATTTTTTGGAAAAAATAAACAAACTCTCTTGTTTCTTTGTGTCTTTGCTCTCTCTCTCTCTCTCTCTTTAATCTATCTGCTGCTTCATTTTTCTTTCCATATTCTGTTCTTTGTTCCTCCTCTCTTCTTTCTCCTTATGTGTGTATGTAGAGTGGCGTTCACGAGCCGCACCCTAGCGCTCAAGAAAAGCGGTATTTATTTATTTATTTTTTTTTTGTGTGTGGAAACAGGTGGAGTACTACAAAGTTCGGTAGTACCGGATTGATTTTTCGTTCTTTTCGTGATAGAGAAGGGAATATAAGACTCCCACCCACCAAAAAAAAAAAAAGTGTGTTTCTGGGAAGTGAAAGTGTAAGAGATAGAGGAAAGGAAAAAACAGCAACAACAACAACTGCAACAAGTTCTGCGAAGAATGTTTGCCGTAGACTTGCTGGATGCCCTGGCGGAGGCGGCCGTGTTTCTTCTCTTCGACATGGCGCCGACGGGCCCGGGCGGCAGCGACGAGGAGGCGGGCGGCGGCGCAGTTCGCGTTGCCTCCGTGAGCAGCTGGAGCTCCCTCGACTCGTGCGGGCTGGTGCACGCGGCCGCCGACCCCGCCCGCCCGCCGAGCCAGTCGCCCTCGCCGTCCGTCGGCAGCGGGAGCTTCGCCCAGCTGACGGTGGAGGACCTGCAGCTGCCGCCGCACGGCGAGGGGGAGCGGGTGAGCGGGTCGTCGAGCACGCTGTCGGTGTGGACGGTGCCGATGGGGCCTCTCAGCCGCATTGCGTCACAACTGCCCAGCGACTCCACGCCCTGCTCCGACAAATGAAGAGCAACGCCGTGGAGGCCAACCGGGGCGGGGAGGACGAAATATAAATAAGTAAATATGTCTAAATATAATGTTTCCAAAATCCTTTTCTTTCAATTTCTTGTTTCGTTCTGTTTTTGGTTTCGTTTTTTTCCAATGTTGTAATGATCTTCAATGGGAGTGAACGAAAAAACAAACAAACAACAACGAAGAACGAGGAAGGTGCCGAGGGATAATGTCACATCTACTTTGTATCTCTTCAGTTGCACCTTTGTCTCCTGGCTATCTTGTGTGCCTTTTCGTTTTTCTTCCCCTTCTTTCCCCAACTCTCTTTTTTTCTTGCTTCTGCTTGCGACAGTGATGCTGCAGTGAAGTGAAGAGAGAGAGAGAGGGAGAGTTGATGGTTGCACATGGGATTGAGCGCCTTGCATGTTGCGTTTTTCTGCATTGATTCTCTGCTAGCTTCCTCATGCCTGTGGGATGAATGGATGGTTGCGTGTCTCCCTCTCCGTGTATGTATGCTCGTATGAGTGGTGAAATACGTCTGCCTTTCATTTATTTACTTTTTTTCTCTCTTATTTTTTTCTTGCTTTACTTTTGCCAGACGCTCGTAAGCCCAGACAAATGCACACTGCGACTCTGCATGCATACGGACTGAACCCTCACGCACGGGACTGGTCGCCCGAGGCGGAGAAGAGATGCGCGGCGGTTCCCGGCGGCCTCGTCGCTCCCTTCCCGCCCCCGCCCGGCGTGAGGCCGCCGCCCGCCGCGGATGTGTCGGGGAGCCCGCTGCGGCCGTGGATGCAGCAGGCGTGGATGACGACCATGCAGATGTACCACAGCTTCTGGTACTACTGGTACACGTACTACTACGGGTGGCCCGGGCCGAGTGGCGAGAGAAATATGGATTACATGCCACCCCCAACGGTGGCGGCGTTGTGGGATGCTGCGCCGCGCTTGAGAGAGGCTCCTACGAATACGAATGCACTTGAAACGGGCAGTGGCCCTCATATACAGAAGAATTTTTATAATAATTTAACACCCATGCAGAAAACCAACTTCCTTCCTCCTCCTCCTCCTCTTCCCACTACTACTACTGCTACTACGACTACTACTAATTCTTTTTCTCCAGAGTTGTTTTCCCATAAAAATGCAGGGAATGGTAACACTATTGACTCTTGTCATCGCGGTATTTTGTCGCCGTCGTCTTCTTCTTCCTGCCTGCTGTGTGGGAAAGTTGGTCACTGTTACACGGCATGTCGACTCTTCGATGGCAAGACTGTGTGCTTCGTGTACAGTCCAGATTCCACAGTGTACGCCATGCGTCATGACCATTGGGTTGAAAGGGCCATATTACAGGATGTATATTCATTTATTCGTCTGGCTATGGGACTTCTCCCGCAGAAGGTGGTCTTGTCTGTTGGTCCCATCGAACTTACAGTGGACGATTTCCCTCCTGCGACACGTTGTTGTGATTTGCAGATTCTTCCCGGAGCTGTCGTGTGCGTTTCAATGCACCAAAATTTACCCCGGAGTGGAATCGTGGCACCATGGCAGCTACATGATAATAAATTAACACCAATCAGCAAAAAACGCGGACGACCAGAACAAGCCCGCGACGCTGAAGAAGCATTTGGTGATGAAATGCTGGGGGAGGTCTCCACTATTCCAAGGACATCTGAATTGTCTGTTTCGCTTCCACAGATGGAGCGTCAAAAACATTTTAGAGGTGATACCGTAATGGAAGACATATCCGGCGTTGCTATAAGCGATAATGAGGCGGAAAACAGTGTGTTTACCAAACACACAGTCACTGCTCCCCCTTCTCCGGAGAGGCCATGCAATACTAATACCGAAAATTTAACCAATGTGAGTTCTCCTCTGGCGTTACTTGTGGGCTCAACATTGGTGCCTACACTTCCAGACCCTGCGGTCATTCATTCTGTTCCTTCTCGAACCACTGTGCCGAATACCTCAGGGGGTGGGAGTTGCGGTAAAGATATGGATTGGCTAAATGCGCTCCGCCGCAAGGGCAATCCTTGCAAAACGCAGCTGCTGACGAGCGCCAACACTGAAAAGGGTGCAGCTCCCCCTCTCTCTCAGGCTTCTCTGGCTCCACTGAACGAGACAGGTGATGGTGATGACAGTGATGGGTCACGTCGCTGTCGCACTGTTCATGTGAGGTTTATGCCTGTGTCAATGTCGTTTCTGGAGATACGAAAGCTTCTGTGGTCACGTGGCGAAGTACACAAGGTGCGGTTGGTGAAACCGAGCGTGACAACAAATCCCTGTCGAATGTTTTATGTGTGCTTTGTGGAATATGCAACCAAAAAGGGTGCGGAGGAAATGATTAAGCTGCAGGGGTACCGACTGGGGGATTCCTTTCGTCTGGCTGTGGAGCCCAGCCGGCATCCCATTCGTGGAGGTTACCTCACAGACCGCGATGCGGAAACAGGCAGGCCGTGTACCTTTGGCCTGGACGAGGCGGAGCGTAAGGCGCTGGAGAAGCGATATGCTAAGTTGCATCGCGGTGGTGATGGTGGTCGTGGTGGTGGTGAGGATGACGACAATAATAATAATAATAATAATAATAATAATAATAATAATAATAATAATAATAATAATAATAATAATAATGATAATAATAATAACAATAATAATGATAGTGATAATAATAATAATAATAATAATAATAATAATAATAATAATAATAATAATAATAATAATAATAATAATAATAATAATAATGATAATAATAATAACAATAATAATGATAGTGATAATAATAATAATAATAAAAATGACAATAATAATAACGATTGTGATCATCATCATGTCGGTGAAGTGTCGAGAGGTGGGGGCGGAAAGAATTCCCCTCAACGAAGAGGATCTCAGCGACATCGCGTGAGCAACAGTTCTCAGGACTCCCCCGCAACGATCTCCCCCACCACCGCCTTTTCCGTCAGCAATCCTGACTGCGCAGGGAATGGTGGCGCCGGTGACATGAATGCGAAGTGTGTGGCATTTGACAATCTTGGCCCGTACGCTCTTCAGATCGTCGCCACGGTTAACTCTCAGAGTCGAACGCGATGTGCTGCTGCTGCTGCTGCTGCTAGTCGTCGTGTGGGTGCCGTTTCAGGGGACGGCAGTAAGACTGTTACGACATTGAGCTCGCACAGTAATTCACCTCTGGCAACGATGGCGGCGGTGACTGCGTTTCCACCCCCTGTAAGTCGTGATTTGGCCAGGTGCTCCGAACAAATGCTCCGCAATCGTCTGCTTTCTGCCACAACTCTGTTTGTGCAGCAGACAACACCACGAACTTTTTTTGAAACACTTAAAGTATTGGAGGATATTAAGTGGTGCCCTGTTACGGCTGTTTTTCGCCTTGTTCTTTTGAGGTTTGAAGTGGCGTTGTTCCTGTACTACGACTTTCCCCAAACTGCAGAAAACGCCATGGTGGTTGCGACACGAGCCATTCATTGGACGAACGAACTTACACAACTCTTAGTGGATATCGCTGGCAATACTGCAAGACTTTCCCCCACATGGCGACCCTTATTTACGTCTGTTCCACCCGCTCAGCAGCGTTACAAGGCGCGGTGGGAGGATTATCAGGAGGACGATGAAGAACAGTTTGTTGGAGGTGAAGAGGCCTTGCGTTTGTACCCATCCTGTGGGAAAATTCTGCGCTTTGTTGAACTTGTACTTCACATCATTCTTTTGCTTGATGAGTGCCAGCAGAGTAATAATAACCGGAAGAAAAAGAAAAGAGATGTGAGTGTGGCGGCGCTGCTGCATTCTGCGGCTCTGGCAAGAACGAGCAGAATGTGTAATATTGCGCAGGAGATGCTCGCGTGCGCATGCCGCCTGTTGACGCAGCTGCGCGTTGAACTCTCCACGGAAGACGGATTGTTGTCCTCCGAGGTGCCAGTGTGGCGTAGTAAAATATCACACATATTGGAGCTGCTGCCGTTTGAGGCGGACTGGAATGACGGAGGCCTACTCGGCCTGCTTCTTCCAGGTACAGAGAAGCTTCTAGCCACCACTTTGACGTCGCAGGTGGAGTTGCGTCTGTTTTAACCACAGGCCGTTCAACTGCCTTGTGTTTTTATTCTTGTTCTTCTTTTCCCCCTTTAATTTTCTCCCCTCTCATTACAGACAGACGCCTTATTATTATTATTTTTTTTTGTAGTTTTATTTTATTTTTATTTGCTTGTTCTCAAGACGAAGATGGGGAGGATAACACTTCCTTCGCCTGGGACGAAAAAGGTAATCAACAGATTTTGCTTGGGAAAGAGGGAAAGAAAAAAAGAAGTTGGCTGATGGAGAAAACGCTTCCATGTTGACAGAGATATTTTATTATTGTTATTATTGTTGCTCTTTTTATTACTGTGGCTGCTCGTGATGTGCTTCTTTTTCACGTGAAACTGTTGTGTTGATCTCTTTGGTGCAGCTACCCACTGTTGCTTGTAATGCATGTTGCTTTCTCCTCCTGGTGTGTCTGCTCCATTTATTATTATTATTATTATCATTCTGTATATTATGTATGTATGTGAAGCGGGAGAGGGGAAGCGGGGAACGTAGTGAAGTGCTGCGGGAATCCATTCCTTGCTTTGAAAGAGACCAAAGTCTCGTATTTCTTCTCCCTTCCTGGCCTCTGTGTGTGATGAGCCACAGCGACGCCGAGTCGTCCGCCTCCGCGTCGTTCTCCGCGGGTTACGGCAGCAGCAGCGGGAGGGCGGCGCCCGGGACGCGCCAATCGTACTTCACCCCGCTGCCGCTGCGGCCCGCGCGACTGGGCGGCGGCAGGGGGCCGCGGGGAGTCGTCGCGACGTACGACCCGCTGAGCAGCCGCCGCGGCGGAGTCGTCACCCACAACGCCGAGATCGCGCGGGCGCTCGTGAACACCGCCCACCAGTTGGAGGCCGCCAATCGTCTGCGGCGCCGCACCCCGTCGGTCGCCCTGCCGGGAACTCGGCCGGGGGACGTCCCCCCGCACGTGCGCCCCGCCAGCCGCAATGCCTCCCAGCGTGCGGTCGATGTCGCCGTGCACGGAGGCGCGGAGGCCCTGCCGACACACGATGTGACTAAGCACCAAAGGTTCCCCCTGTGCCCTGAAGAGCCGGGGCTGATGCTTCTTGGGGATGAACCCCCGCAGCTGTGCTTGTCAGGCGTAGCACAGCATCATAATCATCATAACAGCGACAATCATAGTAGTAGTCGTAATAATAACAGTAGTAGTGGCGGTGGTGAAGGCGGCAGAAAAAGTGCCCTGGCGCTTATCCCAATGAGTTTTGAGAAGGGACAGAGGAAGAAAACGATACGGAATTTAAGAAACAGTGATGCTGGTTCAGGACTGAACGAGGAGCCCGTTACTTGGCGGCCGGAGTGGCATTCCTCTAACCCCCACCGCGGCAGTGCGTTATCACACAGAACAGCGAGCTGCGGGGTTTCCTCTCCGTCATCGGAATGGCACAACGCCGGTGAGCTGCCAGTTTCTTCTGGCCCAACGCTGCATCACAAGCAACTGACAGAAGCCTTTTATGGAAACTACACAAGTGGCATGCTTGCCCAAGAGGCCTACCTGCACTTTGTGTCGGATATAAATCGTCGGCACACAGTTGGTAGTATTAGTGCTAGTTCGCTGTGTCGACAGCATCGGAGTCGGGAAAAATCAGTGCGGAGTAGGCGCCAACACTCGGACGCTTTTTCTATTCAACATGAGAGTGATGGGGCGGACTTCTCTGGGTGGCCCGTGTTTGTCACCTCGGAGAGAAAGTGGGATACACCTCATTGAAGTAGTGCGTATAGAAACAAAGTATAAATAAATAAGTATATATATATATATATATATATATATATACAAGTGTATATGTGAATGCGACCTTTCTATCCGAGTGAGGGAGGCCGTGAAGGAAATTTAAAAATGGAGCAAAAGGAGAAATTATGAGGGCAGAGAAAAAGGATAGCGATGAATATATGTTAACTGTAATTTGTAACGAGCTATTTTTAGATACAATTCCAGCAACGGGTCAAACTCCATTTTTCATATCTTTTAAGTGAGAAGTGAGGAGACCTCACGTATATATGGGGAGAAAAAAAGAAAAAATGGACTGACTGTTTGTATGCTGTATGTATCTCCCTCTCTTTCTCTTATTCTATGTATGTATCTACTTTAGTGTGTGTGGGGTGGTGGGGGGTTGAAGGTGGTTTTCCTCAGTGAGGAGATGATGCAGAAAAGAAAAGCAAAGAAAGAAAACTGGCTATGTTTCTTTTATATTCCCGTTCTTTTATTTTTGCGCTTTATTACTTTTTTCTTTTCTTTTCTTTGTACTCTGCGTCTGACTCGGTTTGTGTTTGCTCTTTTCCTTTCAAGGTTTTGGCCTTTTTCCTTCCTATCCTACACACCAGAAACTCTCTCTTTCTTTTTTTTTGTGCCTCTTTGTGCTTCTGCTTCTGCTATTTCTGCCACTGCCTTTTTTCTTTTTCTTGTTTTCAGCTCTCATGATGGTGGTAATGTCTTGTGTCTGATACGTCTTCTTTTTCTTTTTCTTTTTTGTCTATTTTGATGGAGGTAGCAGTGACACGCAAGTTGTTTCTCTTCCAGTAATCTACTGTGCCGAGGGTTCTGCAGCGAAACCAGAGGCACAGTATCGGATGAGGAGAGGACAATAAAGAAAAGAAAAGATATTAGAAGGAACAAAGGTGAGGGAGTGAGGAAAAGGCAAAAAAAGGGAAAGCCACGTCACAACAACAACAACAAGCAAGAGGAGGAGGAGGAATGAAGAACAGTGCTTTGCGGACGTCCTTTACAATGCAGGAGCGCGGGCTGCAGTGTCTTCTGCGGCGGTGCCCTCCTCTTCCCGCTTTCGCCCAGCCGGGATACAGCTCCGAGAACACCAGGTGGGATGAGGTGCGTGTTCTGTTGGTGGGTGCTGGCGGCATTGGCTGTGAGGTCCTGCACGCCTTGGCACTGAGCGGATTTACAGACATCACAGTTGTGGACATGGACACCATCGAGCTCTCCAACCTTAACCGGCAGTTTCTCTTTGGAGAGATGGACATCGGGCGCGGCAAGGCGGAGGTCGCTGCGGCGTTTGTGGAGCGCCGCTGTCCAGGTGTGAAGGTGCGTGCCATATTTGGGCGCATTGAGGACCAATGTGATGATTTCTACCGGCAGTTTCACGCGGTTATTTTGGCAGTGGATTCCATTGCGGCACGACGATGGATGAATCGGAAGATTGCGGAACTCGCCGTCTGGGAGATTGTGTGTGCCACGGGAGAACAGTCCAAAGCGGGGCAGAAGGAGAAGCGCATTACGTGTTCTATTCCTCTCATTGAAACTGGCACAGAGGGGTACGAAGCCTCCTGTCGTGTCATTCTGTTGGACTCAGGGACCACGCCATGCATTGAATGTATTCTTGACCTTTACCCGCCGCGGAAGACAGTTCCGTTTTGCACCCTGGAGAATATTCCACGCTGCCCAGAGCACTGCGTTCTTTACGTGCAGTTCCATCAGTGGGAGAAACTGCGTCCGGGTGAAACACTTGACAGTGATAACTCAGAACACATTGAGTGGGTATCCAAGAAGGCACAGGAGCGTAAAGAATCCTTTGGTATCGTCGGGCCTGACATCGACACGTATTTTACACTTGGTGTCGTTAAGAATGTCGTGCCGGCGGTTGGTTTTACCAACGCCCTGGTTGCCGGCCAGGCGACTCTTGAGCTAATGAAGCTCCTGACGGGTGTTGCTCCGTCGATGCGATGTTTTTCCTACTTCAACGGTGCCGCGGAATGTGGGGGACTGACATCGTACGTGACGAGCCTCTCACCGGACCCCTCGTGCCCCGTGTGTGCCCCGCGCCCCGTTGTTTGCCTGAGAAGCGGCATGAGCGCACAACACGTGGCGACTGTGGTGGAGGAGCGAATTGGTCTTTTCAGCACTAACACTAGCACCGCAGTCGCTGAATGCAGAGCGGGGGAGAACCCGGAGTTGGATGTAACGCTCTGTGTGCGCTTTGGTGGCGAGGGGCGTGTGTATCTGTGCTACAGGGAGTCTAATCCTCTGCGGGCCCCTGTTGTTGGTACGACAGTTGAGGAGATATTTTCATCCGCCGGCCATGCAAATGCCTTTTTGCGGTGGTGCAGTGGAGAGACAGTGGCGTTCACCGTGGAGTACGCCTCCAAACACGCGAAGGCCTCTGTGGAGGCACTCATGACAAGGGGGAGCTAAGGCCTGACGGGTTCTTTTCTCCGTGGGCGTACTTTTAAGCGTGACTGAGATATGAGCACAGTAGGGAATCAAAAGTCAGTGTGGAAGTGTGTTTGTGTGTGATGGTGGTGGTGGTGGCGGTGTTGATTGGGTGTGGGTTGCTTGCTATTCTGGAAACTGCTGGTAAAAAATGAAAGCGTGAACACAAAACACGGTTTTGTATTCTTTGCCGCACCTCCACCAAGGAGGAAATAAAACCAGAGAGTCAGAAAATCCATATGAAAAGTGAAAGAGTGGAAGTGGGAGGGAGTGGGAAGAAGAAATAAAAGGCGCAAAAAAAAAGGATGGCGGAAATGATGACTTTGCTTCTTTGGATATGTATGTATGTGAGTGATGCTGAATCAATTTTCATGGATATCTCTTCACATTCTCTTCCTTCTTTTTTCTCTCTTTCTTGTTCTTGATTTGGTGTCCTTTGTTGCATCTTTCCCTCACGTTGTGGCGCAGCAACATGCCAAGCAGATGGGCAATGCATTTGGTGCTGCCGCCCCCACTGCGAAGGAAGGGCGGTGCGGAGATAAGAGGATGCATGACTGCCGTGTCTGCAGTGTGCCTATTCGTGCAGCAGTGCCGCAACCACACATCAGCAACTGCGGTGGCTTCTGATGCACATGACTGTGTGGGGCATTTATCAAGAAGAAATGAAGATGTTAGGGAGGAAAAGGCGCTAGCCGACAGCACAGCAATTACTACTACTACTACTACTACCACAGGTAGAAGCCAATGCTTCTCGCTTGGGAACGGCGTAGAGGTGCGGCTACCGGCTCTTTCGTCTCTCAGTGGATATAATAATACGGTGACACGTGAGGGAGACAACTTCGGTGAGGACGAACTGGCCTCGGCACTTGAGATGATGCCCGAGACGCTTGAGCCGTCGTTGTGTTCTTCTCTTAGCGTCGCCAAAGTGGCGGGTGCCTCAAAGGACGCCGCCGCGAGAAACGCACAACTCAATAAGACATTTCAAAGGTGGCCAGATGTGTTGCATCGCCTTCGCACAGTTGCATTGCCGCTACTCCTGCATGTAGACAGCACAACTTCACCGGCTGGTGGTGTGGATGTGGCCTCCGTGTCAGAAGCGTTGCAGATTGTGAAGGAGACACTGGACATTGTCGACGCTGTCTCAGGGGCCACGGGCCTGCGTGCCTCGCGCATGTTTCCCGCCCACCTCGTCGCAGTACTGTGGAACCGTTTACGGTACCTTTACAAACATGTTGCACAACATCCCCGCAGAGAGAAACATCATGGGCCATCGACACCCAAAACTGTGGGATCTCCACCATCCCTAATGAAGGAGTTGAAAGCCATCAGGCGGGCGCTTGCACTACGCACGCGTGAGTTAAATGATTTGTTTCCACCGACTGTGCTCGTGCAGATATTGCTCTGCATAGAACAGTGTGGTGCTCTTTCTGATGATATCATTGGCCCAGTGGGGACTCAGCTATTACGGCGCCACCAAACCTCTGCGGCGTTGCAGAATGGTCCGCAACACGTTGCCACCAATCACCTTTTATCGACTCGATTTGTGGCACCCGTAGTGGACACAGAAAAACTGCCTTTTCAAGGGGAATATGCTCTCTCGTTTGCGTGCTTGCTTGGACGAGCGCATGTGAAGAATCACTTTCAATTGCACCGGCTGATGCACACAATTCTTCTACCCAGTGTGATGGCAGTTCTTGAGTCTAGTTCCCCTGAGGAGATGACACTCTTTGAACTAACGCGGTGCTACTTCCGCTATGCTGTTTCGGGTAGTGCTACGATGCAGCTCACATCTCTGTGGATGCCGCATATTCTTCACATGAAATTAGACAAATGTTCTGAGCTCCTGCGTATTTTTGGTAATAGTAACCGCGGCAATGTGGCTGTTGGCGCTGAAGAGGATTATTTAATACTTATTGAGGCCATTCTAGAACGGGCAACGTTCTTGTGCCATCAGGAAGAGAATCAACGTGACCGCCTCAATGTGCTCCATTCAAAGGGGGCTCTTGTGCCGCTGCCTGTCCAGTCCTCAGATGAGGCTAACAGAATCAGTGTGGAGAGTATGGCAAAATTTATGTGTTCTTTGGCAACGGTGAACTCTACACGTTGGGTTGAGGTGTATCTTCTGGCGGCAACGGCGCTGGAGAGAAACATCGACGGAGTGAAGATATCAGACGTGGCACAGCTGACGAAAGCCCTTTTGCGTCGCAACTCCCACCTGCCATATCACCCCCTTCATGCCCGTTTGGCGCATCGTTTACTAATGGATAAAAAGGCGTTGACGAATGTGGAGTTGGGAGGCCTGTCACTGCTCGCCACTGCTCTCATGTCACCCGCATTGTTAACACCGTCACGAGCAGAAAAGGAAACAAGAACAACAGCAAGAACAACATCAGCATCATCTGTCTCTTCCAGTAGCCAGGTGCCCTCAGCCGAACAGACGGATGCTCCTGTTCCTGCTCCAGCTGTTGTTGTTTCGCCGAGTGCAGATCGGGCGCTAGCGGTTTTTCGTCGGCATGGCACGAAATTAGGTTTGCGAAGTTTTGTTGCGGGAATGTGCGTCTCTCCGCTGGCGCAGTTGCCGCGCCGGTCACAAGAGTCTGTCATGATGCACTTCACCTCCATTGCCACTGCGGTGGAGGTGCCGTGGCTGGTTAAGGGCATAGTGGCACTGACAGGGCAGATCCCAGAGGTTGTGGATCCTCTCTCGGTGCAGCGTTGGTTTTCGCGCTTCACGGCGGTGGATGTTGCCAGCCAGTTAGACATTGAACACGCGGCAATGCTGCTGAACATTTTGTCTGATGATAATTATAGCCGTGATTGCGCATTGGCGAAGCAGGCCATCGTCAAACGGGTCAGTATTCTTTTACTTGAAGAGAGTATTCCCCTGGATGCAGTCGTTCCCCTTGCTATGGCGTTACAACGCGCCAATGTGTTTTTTCCGTATTTGTACTCTCGAGTGTGCCGCCTTCTTCTTGCAAATGTACGCCAAGCGCCATGGAAATTATTTCTTCCTGCTTTTCACGTTATTGCGGATGAGTTCACGCGCCGTCAACATGGTAATGGGAGTGTATTTCGTGATGTATGGGAGCAGCTTAGGACGCGTGTCATTGACGAGGCAGCCTTATCACTTGAGGCGGAAGATGTCATTTCTGCTCTCAATGGGTTTGCAGCGCTGGATGTAAATGACCGTCCTGTATTCTCCGTGTTGCTGCATCGTCTATGTACCATCTACCAAAGTCTCGCTGCCTCTGTGGAGGCGAAGGAACTCTCTGCAACATCGACGACGGAATCATCATCATCATCTTCATTAGTATTGAATCCAGCGGTATGGGCGGATAATCTCTTTTCTAGCTGTACGCCAAGCGCTCTTGCTACTCTCATCACCACCCTTGTCCACGTGGGCGACGGAGGGGTTGTTGACGTATTTATGCCCTGGGTGCTTCTCCGCGCGCAGCCTGTTGTCAAGGATCTTTATCCAATTGATGTTCTCCATCTCATGCCGGCATTATTGTCTTGTTTTACTTCTGCAAATGCCGTCCGTGAAGATTCTGCACGTAAGGACGCCGCCACCTCGTGGCTGTGCAGCCCCATGAACCACGCTATCCTCCACGCCACATACGATACATGCCGTGAGTTGTTCCTCCGAATGTACGAGGATGTTGCCACTGCGAGGGACCCAACGACATTGCAGACAGAGCGAGCAAAGTGGGCCCCAAAGGTGCATGTGTCCGTCTCACACGTGCCAAGATATCTATTTGCAGAACTTCTCATTGCCCTCTGCCAGTGTGGGGTGCAGGACGAGGCAGTTGCTGCCGCGGCTGCTTCACGTATGACACGGCGAGCCTGTGTTGCCTTGCCTATTGGCGAGCTAGTTAACCTGACAATGGCGCTCTGCTTCCACTTTCCACCACCACCACCACCAACTCTTCCTCAGTGTATGGTGCAGGAAGAAGACACAGTGAGCGGCAAGGAAACCACGACATGTCTTCCCTCATGCAACGAGACTGAAGAAAATGACTCTTTCAAGAAGACATCGTTGTCATTGCCTGCGCCGCACCAACGTTTTCTACCACCTATTCTGACTGCTTTGTGGGATCGTGTGGAGGAATTACAGCCGTTTCATATGGATGCATTGGTACGCTGTCTGGAGCATTATTATGGCAATAAAGTCGACGTGGACTTCTTGGATCGCCTCATGAAGCACAGAAAGACGATTGCAGAAGTTCGAGCGAATCCCAAACGGCAACATGAAAAGGTAGAAGAAGAGGAAGAAAGAAGAAGTGGTGGTGGTGGTGAAAATGAAAAAGTCACAGGAGGGTTATCAGTGACAACAAAAGAAGACACTAAAGGGGAAGTAGTACTTCCGAGTGAGCTCACAGCGGAGGATCTCTTCACGACATGAAGTTAATCAATGAGAAGGATGAAAAGTGTATACATGAACACACACACACACACAAGCAAGCAAACAAAAAAGGATGGGGAGAAGAAGGATGTTGAGTACATGAAGCCAATAAAGAGGTGCTGTCTATGTGTTTCTGCAGATTGATGCAGGCATTATGAGGAGCTCAATACATACCGAGCGAGAGGTCACATTTTTTCTGCTGGAGGGAGGTGTCTACCAGAAATGGAAATCTCCACTTTATTTAACCTCTTTTCCGTCTCTCTGTCTTTTTTTGGTTTCGTTTTGTTATTTCTCTTGCTTTTTGCTTTGATCATTTTGGTTCTTAGCGCCTCAGTGAGTCGAGAGGCGGCGGAAACAAAATTTGATGCCGTTGCGAATGTGCATATACATACGAATTGAGTTTGTTTCTGATTCCTCTATGCTTGTTATCGTTGACAGCGAAATAAATACAGTATAAGGTGGGGACAGATAAATAGACACATAGGCACAGAGTGTGGGAGAACGAGGTGTGTGACCTGCGCAGGAAGGGAGGTGAAGGGCAAAAGGTGTTGGTGCCAAAGAGAACAAAAACAACAACAACAAAGGTAGTGGTGAAGAGTCTGAGGCGTCAATGGAGAAGGGAAATGAAAGTATTGTAGGCAACTTGTCACCTTCAAGCAGATCCCTGGTAGCCCCTGGAGGGGGAGGAGGTAAGGGTGAACATCGCGTGCTTTTTGCACTTGGGTCTGTGCAGTCATGCTCCCTCACCGCCTCGGAGCAGCGACCGATGGAGGGAATGAGATTCCTCAGCGAGCCGGGCACGCCGCCGGCCACGGGGACGACGGTGGCCTCATTTGCCCTAAAGAAGAAGAAAGGAGATTTTGGTGTCGGCGCCGAAGCGAAGGTCCCTTTGCCGTCGAGTGGCACCGCGGAGGGTATGGCGGAGGATGAGCAGTCACTCAACAGGGACGCGGTGGATTTCGATCCCGAAGATCCAGACCCGCTCTTCAGCAGGATTGAGGAGATGCAGGCGGCGGCCTGTGGGCGGGCGCACCTGCAGACGCTTGAAGCCGCTGCAGTGGCCCAACCGCCGTGGTGGCTGCGGCGACTGACAGAGCTGAAACTATTTCTCAACAGCACGCGGGTGCAGAGAAAGTCTTTCAGTGGCGTGGTCGATGCGGCGATGAGCCAGTTGGCCACCGACGTGGACGCCGCGCAGGCCCTCGAGCAGTCCGTGTCCATCGGCAGTGATGGCGGCTTCTTTTGCTCCCCCGCGAAACTAATCGAGCGGATTGAAGAAGAAGGAGAGACGGATGAGGATGGGAAGGGGGAGGGTGTGGTGCCAACGTCCATGTCCCCGCCCGGGGATGAACACGCAATGACGTTAAAGATGGGAACGAAAAGACGTGTTGTTCTTGACGGCGGATTGTTAGCGCATATTGTCCCGCCGTGGCTTTTCGTCGGTTGCGGGCAACGGATGACTCATCAACTTTCGCTCGACCTCGCCGCTCGGCAAGAGCAGTTCCTCGATAGTATGCGCAGCGAGGTGGCTAAGATGAGAATGAAAGTTTTGGGTATTTCTGACAGTGGTGGCTATGACGGGACGCAAAGTATTTTTTTGTTTCCGGCGGTACAACGTTTGCATGCCTCCATCATGAGGAAAACTGTCATTATGGACCTGTTCGCCTCCCCAATGCATGTACACAGAAATCGAGCCCAGCTCATAAGCGACGGGTTTCAAATACAGACCCCGTGCATTCATGCAGATTACATCACTGACAAAAATGCTCAACCTGTGTACGACTCCTCCATGATACATCTGCCTTGCCTGGACGAGGACTCACCTTTGATGGACACAAGAGGAACATCTGCAAAGTGTCAATCCTTCGTTATACACATTGATTACATCCGCTTTCGGCCAGTGGAAACTTCTCTGTGGAGCTATGCCAGTGGAATTTTTAAAGAGGATAAATCATCATCACCATCACCATCATCTTTTTGGATGAAACCATTGAGTAATGCGAGTTTTTTGAATTCTTTCCCAGTATCCACCCAAGTAGACGTTTGTGATCAACAGCAACATAATTGTAATGACGGGCCGTTGGTGACATTCACGCAGGAGGATCAACTAGTCTCCAAGATATTGGACAACTATGAGCAATACCGTATGATGAAACTAAACCTTTTGCCTCAGCTGAAGAGTAGAGAATTCTATAAGGACCAACTGGAAAGTTTGGTGAGACAACCCCACCCGACAGAGGAACAGAAGCAGTTGAAGGCCTCAGTGCAGCGTCTTTTTCAACTTACATGTGAGCTCGAGTCTCTGTACCTAAAAAGGATGCTGTCCACTTGGCAACAAGTTGCACGTCTGCGTGGTGAGAACCCAGACGCGTGTTTCGCTCCGGCACCCCACTCCTCCAGTCGTCCCAGAGCAAGTCTGAAGGATGACGCTAGCGTGGTGGACGGGCCGCAAGCATCACAACGTGGAACTGTTGAGGGGATGAGACTTCGACGGGGATTCTTGGGCCACGCTGACGGCGGAGTCGTGTCGCTGTTGGGCTCTGACGGCCCAGAGCTGCCGGCATCATCATCCCCAATGACGCGGTTTCGCATGTACTTTCAGCGTCATGGTATGAATGCGGCCGAGGTGCCTCCTGTTCAAGAAGAGAAATTATTAGATTACAGGCCAGTCATTGAGGGACTGGGAGTGTCTGCGGCATCACCGCATGGACCAACGACGGAGGGATCGAGGCTGGAGAATGGTGGTGGTGGTAGTGGACTCGCGTCACAACAACAGCAACAAGGACAGGGGCGAGAAAAAGGATCACCACCGTTTCAACCATTTGCTACAACCGTGCAAGACACAAGAACGCCACATTTTCAAGTGCTTGTTTTCGCTCGCACCAACGTCATCGTCCCTCCACAGTTTGTTGGATGTACCACCCCACGTGCGATGAATACATCAAAGGTTCTCTTTTTCAATGAGACTTTTGAGCTGAGCACCATGCAGGAACCACAAGAGATACTTCTGCATATTCTTTCCGTGGGAGGACCCGACGCTGATGATCACGTAATTGCTACTGTCAGTGTTCCCCCCTCACTAACCCGTGCTCATCTGCTACTTCCGCTGCAGTCTCCTATTTCCTTCTTGTACCGTGGAAGAACGTACGGCAAGTTTGGAGGGGGCCTCTTGTCAGGTATACTTTCACTCTCAACTACATGGACTACAGTACAGGGAATAACTCCTGATGAAATTGAGAATCTTTTTCTATGCGGAGAGGCGGATCCACTAGATCCCCAGTATGAACCCTTGTTGACCGTCCTGAAGACGCATTACATCGAACTAATGAGAAGGAACTCAGCGACGTCGCCTATAAAAAACAATGACAATGCTCTGCGTGGTGGCCACAAAGATGTGAATGCAATGACAAGGCATGGAGGGACAAATAAATATGCCACTCAACAACCACCATCACATTTACAAGGACAACTACAACGATCGGCTTCCTCCGAGGGTGGTGGTATTCTTGAGAGTAAGCGATTACAGCTGTTGCACAAGCGCTGGCTCTTGCAGACAAATCATGGAGATCCGCGAAATGGTGTGGAGTCCAAACTGCTTTCCAAGCCCATTCCCATGGAAGACTCGGAGTGTTACGAGTTGGAAAAAATTGCAGAATGGGCTGCTTTGCGGAGAAAGCGTGAAGTGAAGTTTGAAATGCGTCCGCATGATAATTCTCTTAACGATGCGGAGACCGGCTCGCTACACAACGTGCTCACTCTTAGCTCCCTCCCCCGCAACAGGAAACTTCAGTTGTGGCACGAACGTCTGTTTCGCCTCAAGGCCCGGCGCGTTTCCTTTCGCAAACTTGAGGACCATGAGCTTCTGGAGCGGCATGTCATTTTACCAAAACTTCGACCGGTGAAGGGCATTCACTTGAAACCCGAAAGCCAACTGAATCCTCGTCGCGAGGAGAGACCGAAAGTTGACAAAATTGGTCGGGAGGCCCTTCTGTCGAAGGAGGATTCCCGCATTGCTGTGCACATCATGAAGGCGACCACACTGCCGCAGCGTTCGGACGGCACCCAATTGGAGCCATTTATTGAAGTCAGTTTTATCTGCGAAACAGTACTCTCGCGCAGTGAAGTTGGTACATCCCCTTCGTGGTTTGAAACCCTCAATATTCCCTTTTTCCCACCTGACTTTGACGACGAAACACTATCCCTGATTGATGATGATATTGTTATATCTGTCTATGACAAGGTTGAGATTGCAATGGCGCCGACATCTCTGTCAACTGGTGTAGTGTCCCACGAGACACATTACCGAACAGAACGTCGTTTATTGGGAACATTACGGGTCCCGTTTTCAACCCTTTATGAGGCCGATCAGGGCCGTATAGAGGGCCAGTTCCCTCTGTCTACCCCACGATGGATACTGGGATATTTACCAGATAGAATTGATATGATCACCACCATGAACTCGCTGCGCTTGCGTCGTGGTGAATTGACACATTCACAGCCATCGATTCATTTGTTTATTGCGCTTTGGCCGGCACTACGTCGTGATGAGCGTAAAGAACTTGACCAGTCTGCTATTTCACGGCTTCTGACGCAGTTGAATGTCTCCGCGCAGTTGCAATATCTGCATGAAACTGTGATGAAATGGAGACTTGCCGCCCTGAAAAAGATAAAGAACCTCTCCTCTGTTAATCCAGTGGCTCACATGCGTGAGATTGAACCGTTTGTGTTTTGTACTACAGGCGATTTGACTCTTGTATGTCGCTTTCTCCTTGCAAATGGTGGACCACCGCCCTTGACAGTAAAACGTGTGGAGGAAGCTATTCGATTTGTATCCTTATTACTCTTTCGGATTGACACCCTTACCTGGGGGGACAAGGATGTGTGGAGTACAAATACCGAACTTCTTCGCAAGCAAGAAGGTGACTACGAGGAGCTTTCTCTCTTACTGGCGCATTTCTTGAGGTTTCTTGCACCAGAAGAAGTGACGTTTATAGTAACAGGAAGAGGTAGTATTCATAACCATGTGGTCATGGTTCTTCATTCATTTGGTGGTGAACTTCGTCTCATTGATCCACGCACAGGTTGGGTATCTCCTGTACATGATCCACACATTGCATTTTTTCGTGATGTACACATGGTAATCTCACATGATCAAATCTGGGCGAATATTCAACTAAGTGGTGCTCCACATAGGATGGAGTGGAGTTTGAACGACCGGCGGTTTTGGCTTCCATGTTTTGACCATGATGATGAAAATGTGAATGCTTGTTTGCCCTTCATGGCCGCCTTGCAGCGGGAGGTGTTACTCTTCTCAATGCCAGATCCCCAGAAGGAGCGGGAGATTGAGCAGGAGCTTCGCAAGACGGTCCGTCGGGCCCTTGCTGGGTGGCGTAACAACCGACAGCTCGCCTTCCACCACGGCGTGTCCCCAATCCTCCAGACGCTTCTCAAGGATGCGGAGAGTGAGCTTTGCCAGCATGCCAGTGTGCGGCGTGGGACGGTGACGATGCGGGCGAGGGAGTTATTGAATGAGTACTTCGGCGACGAGGTGTTGAAAGATCCATCATCTCGCCGTCGCCGGCGATCAGCGGAGTACCGAAGTCAGTTTGCCAATGATGCCACTTGGAGGAATAAAACACGACACGGTCTTCGCATTATGGGAAGCCCCGTGAATGCGGCCTACCGACCCAGGGATCCTGGTTACAATTCAATTCTTCAGCAGGTGTTCGAGACCGCAGTCCATGAGGTGGGAACAAATGAAGTCAGTTTTGCAATTGGTGTGTACGTCAAGGGGTACACAAGTGAAGTGTACTCCATGTGGGTGTTCCTCATAGCACTGTACGAGGCTGTGGCTTCCCCATCAGCGTAGCGTAGATAAATACATACATAAGTATATCTATACATACAGATAGATAGATAGATATGCCATAGACCTGTGGTTGGAAGGACGAAATAAAAATAAAAAATGCAGTTGGATTTTGCTTCTTTGTTCTTGTTGTTGCTCTTGTAGTTATGAAGATATCGTCGATGATGGTGTTGTGGTTGTTTGCTTTTTTTGCGATGCGTTTGCAAATGAGATTGGAGCTATTTGGTTGCCTGGAGAGAGCGAGAAAAAGGGAAAACAAAAACAAAAACAAATGTGTGGATGCAATCTTTTCATTCCCTCTCCCCTCTCTCCCCTTTATCATTCTCTTATTAATGAGTATTAGACTGTAAACATCGTTTGGTTTATATATATATATATATATATATTAGTTAGTTAGTTGCAGTTTTCCTCTCTTGCATATACCGGATTAAAGGTAGAGGTACGCTGGAGAGAGAGAGGAATATCGTGGGAAAGATGATGTCAAAAGCCGCATACTTGATGCAGGACCAACTGCGGAGGAACTACAACCTCATCACAGACGTTCATAACCCCAACGTTTTTATAGTGCGTGGATTTTTGCCGTTTCCTCAGGGTCTTGCTGCGCTGACAGTTTTGTTCCGCGGCAAATTAGCCGCTGACGTGTACAGCCATCCATATTTTATCGAAAAACAAAGTGATCCCTCACAGCCCTCGCCGCAGATGCATCTCACGGAGGAGTGCCAGAGTCTGATGAAAATAATTAAGGGATTACACTTCATGAAGGATGACACAAGTAAACTGGACAACACAATGGTGTTTGTCACGGACTATAACGCTGAGGCCAAGGGAAGAATGCCTACCTACACAGGTGATGAGGAGGACGGCGCACAAGTTGAGGAACGGATGCGGCGCCCTGGAGAGACTGATGAGGCATGGAAGGAGCGTGAACTGCGTCAACAGTGGAGAAAAACAGCAACTAGTCAGCGCAAGAAGAGCAGCGGCAGTTTCCCTTTCACCATGAATTCAACCGTACAGTCACATACACGTCAAAGCCATGTTTTTGAGGATGCACAAAAGAAATTGGAGAGTACCCGGATATTTATTGAGAAGAGCGGGGCTCACACCGTACTTTACAATCCTATCGCCACGGATTCTAACACTTTTAGTGCAACTATACGGAAACTAAATGCAGAAGAGCGTGTAGTAAAAACGATTGTTGTTCCTACGCGGCAAGCATGGGGAAGTGTAAATACATGGGCAGAGGCATTTCCCGATGCTGAAATTCTCTGTAGTGGTGATGGTGGACTTCATCGTCTCGGCACACACGATTCGCGTGTGAAGGATGAACGACGTGCAGGTGGATGTGTGGATATGGGCAATGGTGTGACAGGTCTTTCCTTCCCAGAGGTGGAGGAGGGTGATTCCTCTGACCCGGAGTCTACCAGAGATAAGAGTGAAGTCAGAGAAGTGGATGATAGGGACAATATTTGCAGTTTGTATCTTCACTATGCCTCCTCCTCTACTACTTCTACTTCTTCTTTCTGGCAAAGTGTGGATGATGAGGTGCGACGATCGCCTCGTGTTCATCCACTCGGTGAGGTGGCACAACAGAAGATTACATCTAATATCGAACTCCTTCGGGTCTTGGGGGATGACCACACAAATGAGTATGCTCTTTATGATCATGGCAGTGGATCCCTTGCGTGCACGGATTTGTTCCACGGAGGGTATGGCGATTTGGATCCTGTTAACACATGGATGTGCCGGGTGTGGTTCAAGTTCATGAAGGGGGGAGATTACAAGCGTATTGACTGTGTTCCACAACTGAAGTGGTTGCAAGTAAAACGCCATGGAAGTTTAGACTTGGTTCGGGAAACAGTGGATATGCTCACAAGGACTCGACCCATTAAATTTCTCCTGTATGCACATGGTACCTCACCTTGCATTGAAAACCCTGCAGATGCACTGCGCTTGCAGTGGGGAATGGAAGCCTTGGAGCCACAGCAGAAAAGAGATGCTGAGGCTGAGGACTCCGGGAAGAAGACGTGTGGATGATGAATGTGTTAAACTGTGGTCTCCTGAATCTCATTTCTTCCCTTCTTATGTCTCTTGTTCCTCCTCCTGTCCTTGACTGCTGAAGCGTTCTGGATGTTGTCTTAATTTACCTTTTCCCTCTCTCCCTCTCTCTTTCTTTGTGTGTGTGTGTGTGTGTGTGTATAGGTATCTGTCTGTGCTTACGTTATGAGGAACAGGAAACTGGGGATATACAAATTTGATAATGCATAATCGAGACTTGCCCCAATTCGATATGAAATGGCTTGAGCCATGGCGTACAGTCTCTGAGTGCACGACAGGCAATTTGGGTCTGCCAGCTGCGTTTGGGGTGCTGATGGAAGAACTTCGACACACGCGGGAGTCAGGTCTGATGCGTGTGTACGGTGATGTGGGAAGGAGGGGAACGCGGCTACTCGAAAACGGGATGAGTCCCACTGCTGACAGTGGCCCCAGTAGTAGCGTTGTCGCGGACCGTGTGTGTGCGGATTCACAAACGCGGTCGGTTAGTCGCGATGCAATGAGGACTCCATTGCTTTTCGCGCTGGACACCACCAGCGAGATGACGTCAGTGGGCTCTACTTGCGAGAACTATAATGGGGACGAGCTCAGTGTTCCTCGTATCAGCGGATTTTCAGCCTTTGTTCGTAGATGGGACGAACACGCGGCTCCTGTTGTCAGTAGCGGTGGATCAAGAATATGTCATGAACGGGAAAGGAGGCACAATAGTGGCGAGGAGTACGATGACGATGACGACGAGGGAGGAAGGGGACGATTGCCTGTTACTGATTTCACAGCACGACCAACACATTCTCCTGATCATTTGCATGATGATGCTTCGCTTTCAGGTATTCGTTATCTTACGAGCGACGAGGCATTTCCAGAGACAACGAATGGAGACGACTTTGGGGAGGAGGGTCATTTGGCTTGTGTTCCAGGCAATGTGCTCAACAATCGGTTTGCGTTGATCCGTCAGTTGGGCTGTGGGCGCAGTGGTTGTGTGTGGCTTGCAGCAGATCTTGATCAGTGTACGGTCGCACGCCGCCAGCTCATGCGCAAAATGGATGAGCATCACCTTCGTACGTATTTTTCTTCGGAAGAACGACCGTTTTTTGTTGCCATCAAAGTGTTTCGCTGTGGTACAACGTACGGAGAGCGTGCGGAACATGAGGCACTGATGTTAGCATATATTAAGGAATGGAAAAAGATTGAATGGCTACAACGGCAAGTCTCTCTTCCCTCTTCTGTTAACGATCTTCACGACTCTGCATTAAGGTCCTCATCGACAGGACATGGTGGTGGTAGAGTAAATTCACCTGCTGCATTTTCAGTCTGTAGTCGCTCCTTTGCAAGTGACTCTCCAGCCCCCAGCGAGGAGATGTCGCGGTCGTCCAGCATTTATCGTCTGGCTTCTATGCGGGACCGGTTCATTCATCAAGGAAAATTTGGAGTTCATAATTGTATTGTTATGGATATAATGGGCACCTCTCTGGAGACCTTGATGAATGAAATGAAACTGTATGGTGGTGTACCTGTGACTGTTGCCCGCGGTATCATTTGCTCCATATTGGAAGACCTTGTAGTACTTGAAGTGTTGCATATTGTTCATAATGACATTTGTCCTGAAAATATTCTCTTCTTGTGGTGCGAAGAGGACATTGAAAGCGGCACAGAGTCCTTCTTGGTCCAGAGCTTCGAAAACTCAACAATGGCGGCGTCTAATGTGAGATCATCGCACCTCCAAGAGAGCAAAACAAGCCAATCAAGAAGTGGGGCTGGTGTGAGATCCGTTGTGTCTCCAAGTCCTCCTGCTAATGGTATTGTGGATACTCCCCACACAGGGCGGCACCGCCACCAAAACTCCTGCAGGACGTCTTGTCAACTCTTCAAGGGGTCAAATGCATGGGGGGCACGCGTGGAATCTCCTTACGCATTGCAGCTCACCGACTTTGATCACTCTATGATTGTTCCACAACACCTAAGGAAAAAGTGCCTGATGGAGAACCATCCCCATGGTGAAACAACTAACCACGGTAAATTCAAGGAAATGACACCATCAGCAAATAAGATGGTTCACAATTCAAACACAAAAAGTCGGAAGCCTAGTGGTAGGGGGACACCCGCAAGCGTGGAAACGAGTAGTCCGTCTAATGTCAGGGATGTAACACCAGGCTTTGCCGTCTGTACCCATTTTACGGACTCTTTGGCTATTTCCCCTTCTTCTTTATGCCCAACAAACCTTGTAAGTGATCTGGAGCGGCATATTTTATCACGACAAAACTACAAGAGCGACTTGTTAGGGCAGGCGCGTAAATACCGCGCGCCAGAGGCCATACTGGGGAAAGAGTATGATACAGCTTTGGATATTTGGTCTCTAGGATGCATTGCATTTGAGCTTGTTCTTGGGCATTTGGCTTTTGATCCTTTCCATGATTTCTCAGTAGCCATGGGGCGTAACGAGCAGCTCGCGTCGGAACTGAGGGATACGGATTCGGAGTCTACAGGACACAGTGATGATATTCTTTATGAACTGAAAGAAGGAACACAAAGTTCTTCTGTGAACCACGCCAGTAACTTTGATACCCAAAACTCTTTGTTTCATAGTCTTCCATTTAATGACGATGAAAAAAGGATTGACGTCTATCATCTGCGCAGCGTGATGTTTCTACTCGGTCCTCCTGCACCGCGCTACATCCTTTCGACCCCTATGGGTGAAAATGTGAGAGATTTTTTTGACGCTCATGGTCGGTTTATCTTTCTCAGTAAAGATGAGCACATGCAAATGTATTGCGATGATAATAGTGCGGCCACGCCGCATTGCTCGCATTGTTATTATCATCATTCTGGCACCAGTGAGGGCTGTGCGTCGGGAACGACACACAACGTCAGCTCTGAAGATGTAGTTGTGAATGGATCGAATTCTCAAAGGCACGACTCAGCAGATAGTTGTAGATGCCGCACTGTGACTCCAGCTTGGCTGAAACTACGGGAAGAAATTAGGCGACGGCTGGGGAAGGAGGAGGGTGCCGCGTTTGAGAACTTCTTGAAAAAATGTCTTCAGTGGGATCCGGAAGAGCGCCAAACAGCACAGGCCTTGTTGCGATCTCAGTGGATCACTGCTGAGGAAGATGCAACATTTGACGTTTCTCTGTGCTGAGAGAGCAAACACACACACACAAACACACACACACCAAGAAGAAGAAAAAAAAAACGGAAATAAAGGAAAAAAAAATACAGTTCATTGTGGGGGTTTGGATGGAAGACGAAGAAAAATCATTGTGAGGATGAATAGAAGTGCATAAGGGAATGTTGGAAGGAAAACGAAGGAAATAAAGAGAAGAATATGTGAACGAAATACTGGGTTGGGATATATAGTGGTGTGTGGGAGTGCTGAGAAAGGCTATGCATCTGTGTCTCCGGAGAGGGAGGGAGAGAGTGATGGGAAGCCTTTTTTTTTTTTGCTTTTCTTGGGTTTGTTTCATCATGTCTGCTTTTATCCTTTTTCCCAGTATCCCCTTCTCCATTCACTGAGAAATACATATATGCATGCGTGTATGTCTTTTTATATATGTATATATCTTACGTGTTTGTATATACTTAGTGACCTTGATAGTCTTTGGGTTGTCGAGAAATTTGTGATAGTGTGACTATCGATTCTATTCTACTTTTTTTTAAAGGTCGTTTTGGTCTGCGTTGGTTTTTCTTTTCGGCGACGACGACAAGAGAAAGAACAACAAAAATAAGAATCAAATACCATGACTAGCGTGCCGAGGGAAGGAGTGCAGGAGTTTTGCATCAGTCCTTTTGCAGTGGTGGAGGGACCTCATAGTGTGCACTTCTCTGCTGGGTGCGTAGTGCACCCATTTGCAGTGATCGTTGCCAAGCGTGGGCCGATTTACTTCGGAGCCTACTGCATCGTGGAGGAGCACGCCTGTATTTTTAATGGAGAGCCGGATAGTGTGGACGTGGATGTGGCGGAGGCTACACCGTCTGCCGTCCCGATGGTGATTGGCCCGTACAACCATTTCAAGTCCTTCTCTTGTATTTCAAACATTCATCAAATCGGCCACGGCAACCGGTTTGAGGCCCACTGTAGAGTCGAGGGGGCGGGGGGCGCTCCTGTGACCTGCTCGGTCGGGGACTATTGCGTTGTTGGCCCATTTGCTCGTCTCTGCGCGGCGCGGCAAACCGGCGACACGGCTGCAGGCGCGGCAGTGATGATGATTCCCCATCGCTGGGTGTGTTTGTGCTCGGGGGCGGAGGGGACGGGTTCGTGTTGGGCTTTGCCGCGTGGCGAGCCGTTTGACGAGGAGGCGGCGGAGGACACAATGCGCCAAAAGTCCTCCCGTTTTTGCGGGTTGAGTGTACGCTGAGAGACATTATCTCATCGCCATGATGAGGGCGATGAAGTGAGTGAAAGTGAGTGAGTCCAGGTGTATTTATGCCATTTTTTTATTTTTTCTTCTTCCCTTTCCCTCATGTACACCCACACCCATATAATGATTGAGTGAATGGCCTATGTTGTGACTCATTGCTTCTTCTTTTATCTCTTCTTCCTCTTCTTTTTGTGGTTATCGCGATAGTTTTTACAAGCGAACAACCTGTTTTTTTTTTTTCTGGTTCGGAAAAGGAATCATGGCCCAACAAGGTAAAGTCGAGCCGCAAGACCAAGACTCCTTCCTGGATGACCAGCCCGGAATTCGTCCCATCCCTTCCTTTGACGACATGCCGCTGCACCAGAACCTCCTCCGTGGCATTTACTCTCATGGATTTGAAAAGCCAAGCAGCATTCAGCAGCGTGCGATCGTCCCCTTCACGCGCGGTGGTGACATCATCGCCCAGGCACAGTCAGGAACGGGAAAGACCGGCGCCTTCTCCATCGGCCTCCTGCAGCGCCTTGACTTCCGCCACAATGTTCTTCAGGGTCTTGTGCTTTCACCCACCCGAGAACTTGCCTTGCAGACGGCGGAGGTCATCACCCGCATTGGTGAATTCCTTGCAGAGGGCAACACCTCGTTCTGTGAGACCTTCGTTGGTGGAACGCGGGTGCAGGATGACTACCGCAAGCTGCAGGCCGGCAACATTGTGGCCGTTGGCACACCCGGACGTGTAGTGGATGTGACGAAGCGCGGTGCAATGCGCACTGAGAACCTTCGTGTGCTTGTTCTTGACGAGGCGGATGAGATGCTTTCACAAGGGTTTGCCGAGCAGATTTATGACATCTTCCGGTTCCTGCCGAAGGAGATCCAGGTGGCGCTCTTCTCTGCCACCATGCCAGATGACGTGTTGGAGCTGACGAAGAAGTTCATGCGTGATCCCACCCGTATTCTCGTGAAGCGTGAGAGCCTCACCCTCGAGGGCATCAAGCAGTACTTCATCGCCGTGGAGGAGGAGCACAAGCTTGACACACTCATGGACCTCTACGAGACGGTCAGCATCGCCCAGAGTGTCATTTTTGCCAACACCCGCCGCAAGGTGGATTGGCTCGCGGCGCAGCTCAACAGCAGCAACCACACCGTCAGCTGCATGCACTCCGAGATGCCCAAGCAGGACCGTGAGAAAGTCATGAGCACCTTCCGCAACGGCAGCTCCCGCGTGTTAGTGACGACGGACCTCGTGGCCCGCGGTATTGACGTGCACCACGTGAATATCGTCATCAACTTCGACCTTCCGACCAACAAGGAGAACTACCTGCACCGCATCGGCCGCGGTGGTCGCTACGGCCGCAAGGGCGTGGCGATTAACTTCGTGACGCAGAAGGACGTTGAGGTGCTGCGTGAGATTGAGTCGCACTACCACACGCAGATCGACGAACTGCCGGTGGACTTCGCTGCCTACCTCGGAGAATAGAACACACACACACACACACACACACATCCACTTACCTCCTCTTTCGCAAAGAGAGAGAGGTAGGAGGCAAGGATTGAGGGGGGAGAAAGAAGACCAAAGCGCAAATAAACAAAAAAAGAAGGAGGGGAGTAAAGTAATAATAATAATAATAGTAACATTGATAATAATAATAATAATAATAAGCATAATAATGATAGTAAAAGAAAAAGGAAAAAAAAAGACAAGTAGTATGCATGCAAACATGCATGCATACATATCACCGCGGAAGTAAAGAGAGAGAGAAGGGGGAGGGGGGAATAATAAAGAGAAGAGAAGAAAATTGGTATATATATATATATATATTATTTATGTGTTTTTTTATTGTATTTTGTTCTTCAATTATTAAATAGCATTTTGAAACAAAGAAGTAAACAAACGAATAGAAAAAGAAGAAGCATATGTATTTGTTTGTCTGCTTGGCGACGGTGACGAGAGAATAAAAGAAAAAAAAGAAAAGGAAATGAATGAAAGTGATAAACCAAGAAAAAGAAAGAGGAAATATTCAAATGAAGAAACCCGATGGGAGTATATATTTATTTTGGCATCTCTGCTTGCTTTTCTGCAATGTATATGCAGCGGGCAAACCGACACTTGAATGACGTGACTCAGCCCATTCATAAAGGAGAAAAACAAAACAAGAGGAATTAATTGGTGGGATCCATAAAACCACGGAGAAAACTTGAGGGAGGTGCAATAAAAGCAAACACACAAAACAAAGCGAAACAAAAGATGAAAGGGAGACGAGAGGTGAGGACAAAAAAGTGGATGTGATGGAGGGCTTTGCATTTCATACTATTCCTACGTGCTTTCTTGCAGGGCAGCTGCGGGTGTGAGACGAGTAATGAAGAAGAATTGTGTGAGTGTGAAGGAGAGCAATCATGTCGCCAGTCAGGAGACGGTGCACACGGCAGGCGGTGGAGGACCACAGAAAGGAGAAGAGTTTGCACAGAAGGTGGGAGACAACAACAACAAAAAGAAGTAAAACATCATAACACTCTGCGAGTTGGAAACTAACTTCATCTTGCAAGACCCACCGCAGAGGACAAAGGAAAATAATGATAATAATAATGAGTACATAAACTAAAAGGAGGAAAAAAAAAAGAAGAATAAACCACCAAAAAAAAAAGAGACAGTCAGTGAAGAATTAATGAAGCGCAAAGACTTGAGTATACATATATTAAATTTAAGGCATTGCAGACGTAGACTTGCTTTTGCTCACATCCTCACAACCCCCACCTTTTTTTTTTTCTGTCGTTGACGCACTTTTCCCGGATGCACGCAGATGAAGGAAGGAAATTACTGACGGGCATACAGACAGACGCTACATAAGAAAATGAAGGCGGGATCCACCTCCACCCCCCAAAAAAAGACAACAGAAAAACATGCATGGGCTCCTGAATGGGGCAAAGGTGCCACGTTGAAGAATGAGAAAAAGGAGGAAGGAGGCATGAATGGAGTGTCAGTAACAGTAATAAGAATGATGGATGGAAATACTTATTTTCTGCACTTCCATTTGCTGTTCCCTGCAATATATCTGCGTACTGCCGAGTCGGCTTCATTGCTCATACAGAAGAGGGAACAAGAAAGAGGGCAATACGTTGAAGTGGGTTTGGTGTGGTGAGCCTGCAGCCAAGGAGCGTCCGTTTGCAATGAACACAATTCCGAGGGGTTTGTGGAGGAGCGAGGAAGAAGGAGGAGGAGGGGGGAGCTTTTCTTCTTTTTCTTTTTTTATCTCTGACAATGGATGCTCATATGTTTGTGTCTCTGGTCCCACTGTGTTAACTAGTTGATGAGTGACTCTGCTGCCTTCCCGCCTGCTCTTGCAACGCCACCATTATGTGAATGCCCACAACAACCTCTACACTCATTCCCTTTAATGCTTGCTATTTTCTTATATTATATAAATGTGTGTCTGTCTGTCTGTCTGTGTGTGTGTGTGTGTGCGATTTTCCCTTTTTGTTGTTGCTCTTGGTGGTGGTGGTGGACCGGTGTCGTTGTCGTTGTCTGCAATGCCTCCTCTTTCCTGGGTGACTCCGTGTCCCGTCCTCATTTGCTTTTATTTTTGTGTTTTTTTTTTTGTTTTTCAAAAAAAAAAAACATGCTCTTCATATATTCTTTTTTTTTGCTTTTTTGGTTATTTTCTCTCTCTCCAAAGTAATGAAACGATACTCTGAGCCGTAGTGTTTCGCGTCCACTTCTGCGGCAGGTGGAAAACATCGCATCGTCTATTATTATTATTATTATTTTTTCGTCTCATTCCGTCTTTTTTTTTTCAACAAGACAAAGGCGGGGAGAGAGTGAGTACATAAATAGATAGAAAGAGACTGCCGGATTGAAACAAGGAAAGAATTAATACTGCTGTATTCATACCCGTTGGCTCCAGGGTTATGACTAGTGGTGTTGACACCGCAGAAGTGCAGGAGGTACGGCGCGTGCTTCTTTCACTGGGCTATCAGAATCCCTCTGCGGAGGACATTGCACTTACTTTGCAGCACGTGAAGGAGGCCCGCCGTCATGAGGCCAAACAACAGCAAATGCAGGAGTCTTTCACACCCGTTAAGCGGAGGGAAAACCTCCGACAGGCTTCTGCCTCCCCACCGCATGGGGCGAATGATGTGACCTTGGTTCCGCACGATAATGGGAAAGAAGAGGCAGAGAGCCATGGAAGGGATCCCCGACCCACTTCCATGTCACAAAAGCAGTGGCCTGGTTTATCCTCCCACTCTATTCGTGGGGGTCGCACAACTCCAATGAACTCTACCGAGACCGGGAGGCATCCTGGTCATGAGCGAGCTGTGGGAAGACAGTCATTCCGGGAGCCTCGTCACCAAAAGCCGTACTACCATGCCGGAAGCGTCGTCGTGGAGGGGGAGCCCATGCATTCCATGAGGGAGCCACGCCAGGGCAGACGTCGCATCGACCCAAGCGAATCCTTTTATGCGAACAGTAAAAATCCCGCTGTAAGAAATGAGACCGTTGTGATTCCAACAGCACTGGGCATGACAAAAGGTGTCGGTAGTGGTGCTCCTTATTATGTCTCTGCTTCGGAGTATTTGAATCCACAAGCACGCTTGGAGCGTCATATGAAGCGATACGAAAAGGGACTTAAAACTTTGTACATGAACAAATATAGTGATGATGAACACTATGATGAGAGGGATGAAGGGGGCTATTACGAAGAAGACGAAGAGGATGATGAGTACGATGAGGAACAGTGTACGGAGCTTGATGCCAATGAGGACAGAAACCGAAATTTGGCTATGTGCTACGATGGCTATTCAAATCGCCGAGCCACTCCAGAGATGCCACTTCGTCCCAGTCGAGTCTTACTGAATCAACGGATAGCAAACACCATTTACAATTTCACGGGTGATATTCGCTTTAAGTACCGTGGAGGGTTGGGTGCACCGCTGTGTGCTGTTCTGGGACCAAATGGGTCTACGCTTCGACATCGGTCTGATCCTGTTCGCCGTGGACAGCAAATGCGTGAAATGTGGAAAAAGGACAAATTCCTCACACAAGAGGGCCGCAAAGAAGATCGGTGGCGGGTGCGTCAAAGCATGCTGGCTTGGGATCCTCAATGAGAGCTCACAATTTTTGTTGTTGTTGCATTTTGAATGATGCGTCACTGCTTTATGAAAAGAATGAATTGTGGCCTTCGGAAAAAAAAAAAGTTGGGGAATGGTAAACATGGAGTATTGTTTATCTCGTAGAGCTCACAGGAGTGCCTTAGAAACAAACTGTAGATGGAGTTAAATATATATATATATATATATATATATATGTTTTTTTTCTTTTTTGTGCTTGTTCACTCAATCTCTTAGACACTCCTCTTGTTGTCAGCGAGAGAAAGAAAATGGCGAGGGCGTGACTTTTTTTATGGGGAAAACATAACCATCTTCTGTTGCTTTTTTTTTTGATTTACTAAGAAGCACTTCTGCCAAGCGTAAATAAAAGAGAATATAGCAAGCAATAATTGTAGTTGCATCATGGTATGCCCTTTCAAGTTCGTTGTGCGGGTTTTACTCCTTCTCACTGCAGGCAAGGTCCTGCTGGATGCGTATAAACACCACCCGCAGTCACCAAATCCCACCACAGGCGACAGCTCAGAAACCAATGAGCCCAGAAACACGTATGACGGTACATATTGTGGCACGGGTTCGGAGACGGCTGTAGTAGAATGACATTTCTGGCTTTTCAACGGAAGGGGAGAAGAGGAGAGGAGTGTAGCTCCCCGCGCCAAGAATGGTCTTATTCCCCCCCCCTCCCAAAAAAAAAACAATTCGAGTTATGACTCAATATGAAACATAATTCACGGAGGAAAAGGGGAAAGTCTCAGGAAATTGCTCCGCGATCACTCACTGCCTTTCATTGAGGGCCCGTACAGGAGAGTCCCATGGTTCTCAAGCATTTTCCTGTTACCTACTTGAAAGATTCCATTGGTCGCATGAGATCTATCTGATTCTTCTTTCTGGAGCTTTCCTTAAGGCTCTCCTCGTTTTTTTTTTGCTTTTCTTGTTGTTCTTCTTGGCTTGCTCACGACACATAACACGTCCCTTTAACCACTCAGCAAATTGTTTCCAGTTTAATATTGTACCCCATTACGCATGCTTTTTGATATTGCTGCTACAAAAGGGAGCGAGTTTTTTTTTTTTTTGGAGGGGGGAGGAGTAGGAGAGTATTCTTCTTATGCTTGTCTGTGCCTACACGAGGAGCAAAATGCTCGGGAAGACGTGGGAAATACCCACGACAATTCTCTTTGAATTTTTTTTTCTTTTCTTTTTTCTGGGTCAGTCGCTTCAGCCTGAGCCGCAAGTTTCAAAGGAATAATTTGATACAGCGCGGTGGAGTGACGGTGCCTGTGCGTCTGCTATGCGTTTTCTGTTTGCCACTAGGAGACTTTCTCTCGGCACTCCAGCCCTGTTTGGTGGCCACTCCTTTGGTGGCACTGTGAATGGAATGGTCTGTGGTGCGTACTCCAGGAATGCTCGCCAGCTTCTCGTGGCTCCTCCTCGCCCTTGCCTCAGAACGAACAAGGCAACCACGTCAGAGGAAGCGGCGCGTTCTCAACTGAGGTGCCCTGAATGTGGGAAGCGATTTCTTAGTGCGGCAAATCTGCGGCAGCATCGGCGTTCCCGTCACCTCGTGTTTCTCAAGTCTCCTTCACAGGAGCATCTTGAGCAACTGAGGGAGTCCAATGCTCGGCTGCTTAGCGAACTGAAGGACCTACAGGAATTTAATGCATCCAAAATTCGTTCTGCCCCCTCCATGCCCACAACCTCTCCTAAAGGTGCATGTGAAGGAGGAACGCATTTCACTGCTGCTCTTACTGAGGGAAGGACAGTAGGTATTTCCATGGAAGAGGTGCAACATCTGCGTAGCCACCCTTTCCGACTGGGCACGGGGACCTCTGAGATTTGGTGTATAGGTGTAGTCGTGGACGATGTTGAGCTGGGGGTGCTGGGATCTGCAGGTGAGGGGAAAGACAGTGGACATGTGGCAGGGCTGGAGACAATGCAGTTTACACTTCTAGTGGAGGGCTATCGTCAACGACGTATTGGCCAGTTAAAAATGTACCGTAATCATCTCACTGTTCGTGTTATTGAACCTCGGTGCAGACCTGAGAAGGGAGATGTGGTCCTTGTCGCAGGAACCTATGGGCTCCATAAATCGTATGATTTGGTCTCAAAGCAGGCGGTCGAAAACGCTGTTGTGGAGGCCTTGTACGTTGCACTAATAAAAAAGAAAGGACTTTCTGAGTGTAATTGAAAAAAACATCAACAACAACAAAAAAGGAATCTAAAAGTGAAGGGTGAATGCATGTATGATCATCTCGTATTTGAACACGTCAGTGTGTGGATTCGTTAATATGAAAATGTCTTGTTTTCTATTCGTACACTCACTTCATCCTCGTCTTTCTAATACCCTCCGCCTTGCTTTTGAAGGTAGAACAAGACACAAGACAAGAAAAACCAAAAAGGCTGTCAGAAAATCCAAAACAAGAAAAGAAGGACATCTACACAGGCTTTTTTTTTTCCTTGAGAGGGTCTGTAAAGGTTGGTCATGCTTTTTAAAATGTTTCAATCACGTCCGCAGACGTTGCAGCATCCAAGGATGTATTGGCGCATTAGCTCCCTTCGCAAGTTATTTGAGGTTGTGGACCAGCAATACAGCGATGTGTCCATCGTCGTCTTGATTCTCAATCTCGTGATGGAGTTGGCCTCAGTTTCACTCTATGTGTATACGTCCGAGGTGACAGGCGCTATGTCTGTGTCGTCTTTTTTCTGGGATAAATCCGTCCTTATTACTGAGCTGGCCCTCAGTATTATCTTCTTCCTGGAGTGGGTCCTTCTTCTTTTTGGGGAGGAGGACAAGATGCGATACTGCCTTTCGTGGCTGTCCATCGTGAACGCCATGACGAGTGTTCCCATGATAGTCATTGGTATTGGGGGGCTGGTGGATCCTGTTTGGCGTGGCTACTGGGTTCCCATGTATTTACGAGTGTGGTGGCTGCGTGAGTGTGTGCTGATGCTCTTGGATTACCCCCAAATGGAGAACTTAATGTTGGAGGTCACTCGAGAAGTTTCCCGGTTTCTCACCACTTTATTTGCTGTCGTCTGCACATGTGTCGGCACCCTTCAGATTGCGGAGAGCACAACGGGTGCCTACATGGACATGTACGACGCTTTGTACTGTATGATCGTTGCATTTGGTACAATTGGATATGGTGACGTGACACCGACGTCAACGCCTGCCCGTCTGCTTATGATTCTTTTCATTGTTGTCGCTATTAGTTACTTTACGCCCTTGTTTCAGAAACTGGCGTCCATTTACCGACAGCGTTTGCATTATAACGTGTACAATTCCCATGGAGGAAGGAAACTTCATGTGATCTTCTCTGGTGTTTTCACGGAAGTAGCGGTTGACATTTGTTTGCAGGACTTCTTTGGTGGCTGGCGAAGGTACCTTGACGTTCGAATTGTGCTGCTCTCACCGGAGGAGCATCCGGCCAGTGTGAAACTGTTGGCGAACTTGCCGTGGTTCCGAGACCGTGTAGTGCTGATGATTGGGGATCTGACGAAAGAGGCGGATCTCAAGCGCGCTGATGCATCCCATGCTGACGCCATATTTTTGTTCGGGGAAACCTCCCCGTCTGACTTCCACACAGACTACCGCCTGATTCAGCAGTCATTCGCCGTTAATCAATATGATTCCGCGCTCCCACAGTACATGTTTCTCCGAAATGAAAGAAATACTAGACATGTGGCTGCGTACGCTGCTGGTGTGGTGGAATTGGAGAGACTGTTGTATCATTTGCTGGGACTTGGTGTGACTGTCCCTGGCTCTATCCCGCTCATTATGAATCTACTACGAACGTACGAGTCGCTCCCGTTGGATATGACACGCTCGCGTTATTGGGTGGAACAGTACGAGTGGTCTCTACGAAATGAAATATTTTGCGTCGAGATCTCGGACGCATTGCGAGGACGTAAGTTCTACTCTATTGTAAAACTGTTTGTGGATTGGAATGTCACTCCTGTGGGTATCGTGGGTGTTGGAGGGGTGGTGGAGCTGAATCCCTTTCGCATTTCTGGCACCGCACGAAAACTTATAGTCATTGCCAGATCTCTGGATGCAGTGCAGGAGGCGACTGGGGAAGTGGAGGAGAAGTTTTTCTTAAACACCTCTTTCGGGGAGGTGGCTGAACCGGATTCTCCTCATCTGGGTATGGGTGGCGGGGGTGAGGGCATCATGCCGCCCGTGCCACCAAGCGATGGCAAACCTGCTGAGGCAATTGAGCATGTTTTGGATGCCTACGATTTTGAGAATCACTTTGTTGTCATTGATCTCTCTATAGCAAAGGACAAGGGCCCAGAGACGGAAGGGGCACGCGAGGGGACTCTTAATTACACCGCCTCTTCTGTCTTTCATGTTGTGCGGTCTATTCGCCAGTCATACGCCCATAATGACATTGTTCTCCTAACAAAAGACACATCATTTTCGCCGTACTTTGATCGGCACTGGAATGGCTTGAAGGGCGACCTCTCTATAAAGCACATGGATGGCTGTGGGCTTAACCTGAATGACCTGCGGCGCTGCAATCTGAAGAAAAGTGCTGGTATTGTCATTCTCAACTTTGGGGACACCAGCTGTAGGTCCACAAGTGGGCTGTCCATGCTTGTGGATCTCTCCATTCAATCGATTCTGCCTTCCTCGCACAACATCCCGGTTGTCGTGGGGCTGGACTCTCTTCAGCACCTCTCCTTGTTTCCGCCCTCTGCTGAGGATTATCGTCTTCGTCAGAAGGCTGAACAGGATTTTTTTTTCGAACCGAACTTTATCATTGGAAATGCTGTCAGCAGGCATATGCTTTTGCCCTTGGCTCACCGCGCGTACTTTATGGAAGAGTACATTGACATTATCGACATGATGGTGAGCGGGGTGGACGAGGAGACTCCTTCGTTGGGACGAATTTCACTTTCCCTCGCACCTGAGACGGTGACAACATATGGCGATGTTGTGGATTACTGCCTCAACCTGCAGTACCTCCCAATCGCCCTGCATCGTTGCATTTATGATCCAAAGGAGTTGGGTCTCAGTGGACAACGCTTTGTCATGACGAATCCTTCCAAGACCTTCGCCGTTGACCGTGAGAAAGATGCCGTTTTTTACATACTGCCCACGCGCTAGCTGGTAGTCGTACGTGACCCGCAATCCCTGAGCAGACTAAATAATGCGCTTCCCCCATCAACAAGAACAATAAAGAAGGACGTAAAGAAAGGGAGGGAGAGAGAGAGAGGTGCTCAGCGTGAGTTCGTTTTGGGATGGGCATAAATTTTTCTGTATTCCCGCTGTCCGATTATGTATTTATACGTTCCTTAATAAAAAGAATATGTACGTGTATATCTGCGTATATACTTATGCTTTTTCCTTTTCCTTTTTTCTTTTTTTGCTTCGTGAGGAGACTGAAACGCTTAACCGCAAGAGACGTAACAATGTATGAGTTCAAAGCGTGCTTTGTTATGGGTTCAGGTTGCACGATAGGAAAAAAAGAGAGTGATTTGGAAGAACCTTTCTTTGCATCTGGAATAAATTGTTCCCTTCCCTCCCCTTTTCCTTTGCTTCCAGTGTGTGGCGAAGTCTTTTTTTGAATTCTTTGGAGTGGAATGAAGAGTTCATCATTCAACTCGATGCCTTGTTCATGATATTTCATGCACGGAGTGGGCTCTCCTGCTCAGTGTGCACAGTGGTAAATGTCAGCGTCTCTGATGTACATTGATAACGAATTGCTTTTTTTTTGTTGTGTTGTTACTTGCCCCACCAATTCTACGTATAAACCTTGAGAATAATGTTTGTTTGTGTGAATACCATCTCCTTTTTTTTTGTTTTTGCGCGTAATACCTTTCACTACCTTCCCAGGACTCTACTGCGTGGCAGGTATTCTGCATGCTACCTCCAAAGACATTGATCACCTCTACGATGATTAACGCGAAGAGGTTGATGTAGAAATACTCCCAGGAGTGTCAAGGTGAGAACCGAACCCTGCTAACTAAAGCGATGTCGTGGGAGCCTTAACTACAGCAAATATTGGTCGTGGTGACGTGACTCACTCTCTCGTTAGTATTTTCAGTGCTCAATTTTATACTCCTTCTTCCTTTCCTTTGCTTTTGAAGGTAGAACAAGACACAAGACAAGAAAAACCAAAAAGGCTGTCAGAAAATCCAAAACAAGAAAAGAAGGACATCTACACAGGCTTTTTTTTTTCCTTGAGAGGGTCTGTAAAGGTTGGTCATGCTTTTTAAAATGTTTCAATCACGTCCGCAGACGTTGCAGCATCCAAGGATGTATTGGCGCATTAGCTCCCTTCGCAAGTTATTTGAGGTTGTGGACCAGCAATACAGCGATGTGTCCATCGTCGTCTTGATTCTCAATCTCGTGATGGAGTTGGCCTCAGTTTCACTCTATGTGTATACGTCCGAGGTGACAGGCGCTATGTCTGTGTCGTCTTTTTTCTGGGATAAATCCGTCCTTATTACTGAGCTGGCCCTCAGTATTATCTTCTTCCTGGAGTGGGTCCTTCTTCTTTTTGGGGAGGAGGACAAGATGCGATACTGCCTTTCGTGGCTGTCCATCGTGAACGCCATGACGAGTGTTCCCATGATAGTCATTGGTATTGGGGGGCTGGTGGATCCTGTTTGGCGTGGCTACTGGGTTCCCATGTATTTACGAGTGTGGTGGCTGCGTGAGTGTGTGCTGATGCTCTTGGATTACCCCCAAATGGAGAACTTAATGTTGGAGGTCACTCGAGAAGTTTCCCGGTTTCTCACCACTTTATTTGCTGTCGTCTGCACATGTGTCGGCACCCTTCAGATTGCGGAGAGCACAACGGGTGCCTACATGGACATGTACGACGCTTTGTACTGTATGATCGTTGCATTTGGTACAATTGGATATGGTGACGTGACACCGACGTCAACGCCTGCCCGTCTGCTTATGATTCTTTTCATTGTTGTCGCTATTAGTTACTTTACGCCCTTGTTTCAGAAACTGGCGTCCATTTACCGACAGCGTTTGCATTATAACGTGTACAATTCCCACGGAGGAAGGAAACTTCATGTGATCTTCTCTGGTGTTTTCACGGAAGTAGCGGTTGACATTTGTTTGCAGGACTTCTTTGGTGGCTGGCGAAGGTACCTTGACGTTCGAATTGTGCTGCTCTCACCGGAGGAGCATCCGGCCAGTGTGAAACTGTTGGCGAACTTGCCGTGGTTCCGAGACCGTGTAGTGCTGATGATTGGGGATCTGACGAAAGAGGCGGATCTCAAGCGCGCTGATGCATCCCATGCTGACGCCATATTTTTGTTCGGGGAAACCTCCCCGTCTGACTTCCACACAGACTACCGCCTGATTCAGCAGTCATTCGCCGTTAATCAATATGATTCCGCGCTCCCACAGTACATGTTTCTCCGAAATGAAAGAAATACTAGACATGTGGCTGCGTACGCTGCTGGTGTGGTGGAATTGGAGAGACTGTTGTATCATTTGCTGGGACTTGGTGTGACTGTCCCTGGCTCTATCCCGCTCATTATGAATCTACTACGAACGTACGAGTCGCTCCCGTTGGATATGACACGCTCGCGTTATTGGGTGGAACAGTACGAGTGGTCTCTACGAAATGAAATATTTTGCGTCGAGATCTCGGACGCATTGCGAGGACGTAAGTTCTACTCTATTGTAAAACTGTTTGTGGATTGGAATGTCACTCCTGTGGGTATCGTGGGTGTTGGAGGGGTGGTGGAGCTGAATCCCTTTCGCATTTCTGGCACCGCACGAAAACTTATAGTCATTGCCAGATCTCTGGATGCAGTGCAGGAGGCGACTGGGGAAGTGGAGGAGAAGTTTTTCTTAAACACCTCTTTCGGGGAGGTGGCTGAACCGGATTCTCCTCATCTGGGTATGGGTGGCGGGGGTGAGGGCATCATGCCGCCCGTGCCACCAAGCGATGGCAAACCTGCTGAGGCAATTGAGCATGTTTTGGATGCCTACGATTTTGAGAATCACTTTGTTGTCATTGATCTCTCTATAGCAAAGGACAAGGGCCCAGAGACGGAAGGGGCACGCGAGGGGACTCTTAATTACACCGCCTCTTCTGTCTTTCATGTTGTGCGGTCTATTCGCCAGTCATACGCCCATAATGACATTGTTCTCCTAACAAAAGACACATCATTTTCGCCGTACTTTGATCGGCACTGGAATGGCTTGAAGGGCGACCTCTCTATAAAGCACATGGATGGCTGTGGGCTTAACCTGAATGACCTGCGGCGCTGCAATCTGAAGAAAAGTGCTGGTATTGTCATTCTCAACTTTGGGGACACCAGCTGTAGGTCCACAAGTGGGCTGTCCATGCTTGTGGATCTCTCCATTCAATCGATTCTGCCTTCCTCGCACAACATCCCGGTTGTCGTGGGGCTGGACTCTCTTCAGCACCTCTCCTTGTTTCCGCCCTCTGCTGAGGATTATCGTCTTCGTCAGAAGGCTGAACAGGATTTTTTTTTCGAACCGAACTTTATCATTGGAAATGCTGTCAGCAGGCATATGCTTTTGCCCTTGGCTCACCGCGCGTACTTTATGGAAGAGTACATTGACATTATCGACATGATGGTGAGCGGGGTGGACGAGGAGACTCCTTCGTTGGGACGAATTTCACTTTCCCTCGCACCTGAGACGGTGACAACATATGGCGATGTTGTGGATTACTGCCTCAACCTGCAGTACCTCCCAATCGCCCTGCATCGTTGCATTTATGATCCAAAGGAGTTGGGTCTCAGTGGACAACGCTTTGTCATGACGAATCCTTCCAAGACCTTCGCCGTTGACCGTGAGAAAGATGCCGTTTTTTACATACTGCCCACGCGCTAGCTGGTAGTCGTACGTGACCCGCAATCCCTGAGCAGACTAAATAATGCGCTTCCCCCATCAACAAGAACAATAAAGAAGGACGTAAAGAAAGGGAGGGAGAGAGAGAGAGGTGCTCAGCGTGAGTTCGTTTTGGGATGGGCATAAATTTTTCTGTATTCCCGCTGTCCGATTATGTATTTATACGTTCCTTAATAAAAAGAATATGTACGTGTATATCTGCGTATATACTTATGCTTTTTCCTTTTCCTTTTTTCTTTTTTTGCTTCGTGAGGAGACTGAAACGCTTAACCGCAAGAGACGTAACAATGTATGAGTTCAAAGCGTGCTTTGTTATGGGTTCAGGTTGCACGATAGGAAAAAAAGAGAGTGATTTGGAAGAACCTTTCTTTGCATCTGGAATAAATTGTTCCCTTCCCTCCCCTTTTCCTTTGCTTCCAGTGTGTGGCGAAGTCTTTTTTTGAATTCTTTGGAGTGGAATGAAGAGTTCATCATTCAACTCGATGCCTTGTTCATGATATTTCATGCACGGAGTGGGCTCTCCTGCTCAGTGTGCACAGTGGTAAATGTCAGCGTCTCTGATGTACATTGATAACGAATTGCTTTTTTTTTGTTGTGTTGTTACTTGCCCCACCAATTCCACGTATAAACCTTGAGAATAATGTTTGTTTCTGTGAATACTATCTCCTTTTTTTTTGTTTTTGCGCGTAATACCTTTCACTACCTTCCCAGGACTCTACTGCGTGGCAGGTATTCTGCATGCTACCTCCAAAGACATTGATCACCTCTACGATGATTAACGCGAAGAGGTTGATGTAGAAATACTCCCAGGAGTGTCAAGGTGAGAACCGAACCCTGCTAACTAAAGCGATGTCGTGGGAGCCTTAACTACAGCAAATATTGGTCGTGGTGACGTGACTCACTCTCTCGTTAGTATTTTCAGTGCTCAATTTTATACTCCTTCTTCCTTTCCTTTGCTTTTGAAGGTAGAACAAGACACAAGACAAGAAAAACCAAAAAGGCTGTCAGAAAATCCAAAACAAGAAAAGAAGGACATCTACACAGGCTTTTTTTTTCCTTGAGAGGGTCTGTAAAGGTTGGTCATGCTTTTTAAAATGTTTCAATCACGTCCGCAGACGTTGCAGCATCCAAGGATGTATTGGCGCATTAGCTCCCTTCGCAAGTTATTTGAGGTTGTGGACCAGCAATACAGCGATGTGTCCATCGTCGTCTTGATTCTCAATCTCGTGATGGAGTTGGCCTCAGTTTCACTCTATGTGTATACGTCCGAGGTGACAGGCGCTATGTCTGTGTCGTCTTTTTTCTGGGATAAATCCGTCCTTATTACTGAGCTGGCCCTCAGTATTATCTTCTTCCTGGAGTGGGTCCTTCTTCTTTTTGGGGAGGAGGACAAGATGCGATACTGCCTTTCGTGGCTGTCCATCGTGAACGCCATGACGAGTGTTCCCATGATAGTCATTGGTATTGGGGGGCTGGTGGATCCTGTTTGGCGTGGCTACTGGGTTCCCATGTATTTACGAGTGTGGTGGCTGCGTGAGTGTGTGCTGATGCTCTTGGATTACCCCCAAATGGAGAACTTAATGTTGGAGGTCACTCGAGAAGTTTCCCGGTTTCTCACCACTTTATTTGCTGTCGTCTGCACATGTGTCGGCACCCTTCAGATTGCGGAGAGCACAACGGGTGCCTACATGGACATGTACGACGCTTTGTACTGTATGATCGTTGCATTTGGTACAATTGGATATGGTGACGTGACACCGACGTCAACGCCTGCCCGTCTGCTTATGATTCTTTTCATTGTTGTCGCTATTAGTTACTTTACGCCCTTGTTTCAGAAACTGGCGTCCATTTACCGACAGCGTTTGCATTATAACGTGTACAATTCCCACGGAGGAAGGAAACTTCATGTGATCTTCTCTGGTGTTTTCACGGAAGTAGCGGTTGACATTTGTTTGCAGGACTTCTTTGGTGGCTGGCGAAGGTACCTTGACGTTCGAATTGTGCTGCTCTCACCGGAGGAGCATCCGGCCAGTGTGAAACTGTTGGCGAACTTGCCGTGGTTCCGAGACCGTGTAGTGCTGATGATTGGGGATCTGACGAAAGAGGCGGATCTCAAGCGCGCTGATGCATCCCATGCTGACGCCATATTTTTGTTCGGGGAAACCTCCCCGTCTGACTTCCACACAGACTACCGCCTGATTCAGCAGTCATTCGCCGTTAATCAATATGATTCCGCGCTCCCACAGTACATGTTTCTCCGAAATGAAAGAAATACTAGACATGTGGCTGCGTACGCTGCTGGTGTGGTGGAATTGGAGAGACTGTTGTATCATTTGCTGGGACTTGGTGTGACTGTCCCTGGCTCTATCCCGCTCATTATGAATCTACTACGAACGTACGAGTCGCTCCCGTTGGATATGACACGCTCGCGTTATTGGGTGGAACAGTACGAGTGGTCTCTACGAAATGAAATATTTTGCGTCGAGATCTCGGACGCATTGCGAGGACGTAAGTTCTACTCTATTGTAAAACTGTTTGTGGATTGGAATGTCACTCCTGTGGGTATCGTGGGTGTTGGAGGGGTGGTGGAGCTGAATCCCTTTCGCATTTCTGGCACCGCACGAAAACTTATAGTCATTGCCAGATCTCTGGATGCAGTGCAGGAGGCGACTGGGGAAGTGGAGGAGAAGTTTTTCTTAAACACCTCTTTCGGGGAGGTGGCTGAACCGGATTCTCCTCATCTGGGTATGGGTGGCGGGGGTGAGGGCATCATGCCGCCCGTGCCACCAAGCGATGGCAAACCTGCTGAGGCAATTGAGCATGTTTTGGATGCCTACGATTTTGAGAATCACTTTGTTGTCATTGATCTCTCTATAGCAAAGGACAAGGGCCCAGAGACGGAAGGGGCACGCGAGGGGACTCTTAATTACACCGCCTCTTCTGTCTTTCATGTTGTGCGGTCTATTCGCCAGTCATACGCCCATAATGACATTGTTCTCCTAACAAAAGACACATCATTTTCGCCGTACTTTGATCGGCACTGGAATGGCTTGAAGGGCGACCTCTCTATAAAGCACATGGATGGCTGTGGGCTTAACCTGAATGACCTGCGGCGCTGCAATCTGAAGAAAAGTGCTGGTATTGTCATTCTCAACTTTGGGGACACCAGCTGTAGGTCCACAAGTGGGCTGTCCATGCTTGTGGATCTCTCCATTCAATCGATTCTGCCTTCCTCGCACAACATCCCGGTTGTCGTGGGGCTGGACTCTCTTCAGCACCTCTCCTTGTTTCCGCCCTCTGCTGAGGATTATCGTCTTCGTCAGAAGGCTGAACAGGATTTTTTTTTCGAACCGAACTTTATCATTGGAAATGCTGTCAGCAGGCATATGCTTTTGCCCTTGGCTCACCGCGCGTACTTTATGGAAGAGTACATTGACATTATCGACATGATGGTGAGCGGGGTGGACGAGGAGACTCCTTCGTTGGGACGAATTTCACTTTCCCTCGCACCTGAGACGGTGACAACATATGGCGATGTTGTGGATTACTGCCTCAACCTGCAGTACCTCCCAATCGCCCTGCATCGTTGCATTTATGATCCAAAGGAGTTGGGTCTCAGTGGACAACGCTTTGTCATGACGAATCCTTCCAAGACCTTCGCCGTTGACCGTGAGAAAGATGCCGTTTTTTACATACTGCCCACGCGCTAGCTGGTAGTCGTACGTGACCCGCAATCCCTGAGCAGACTAAATAATGCGCTTCCCCCATCAACAAGAACAATAAAGAAGGACGTAAAGAAAGGGAGGGAGAGAGAGAGAGGTGCTCAGCGTGAGTTCGTTTTGGGATGGGCATAAATTTTTCTGTATTCCCGCTGTCCGATTATGTATTTATACGTTCCTTAATAAAAAGAATATGTACGTGTATATCTGCGTATATACTTATGCTTTTTCCTTTTCCTTTTTTCTTTTTTTGCTTCGTGAGGAGACTGAAACGCTTAACCGCAAGAGACGTAACAATGTATGAGTTCAAAGCGTGCTTTGTTATGGGTTCAGGTTGCACGATAGGAAAAAAAGAGAGTGATTTGGAAGAACCTTTCTTTGCATCTGGAATAAATTGTTCCCTTCCCTCCCCTTTTCCTTTGCTTCCAGTGTGTGGCGAAGTCTTTTTTTGAATTCTTTGGAGTGGAATGAAGAGTTCATCATTCAACTCGATGCCTTGTTCATGATATTTCATGCACGGAGTGGGCTCTCCTGCTCAGTGTGCACAGTGGTAAATGTCAGCGTCTCTGATGTACATTGATAACGAATTGCTTTTTTTTTGTTGTGTTGTTACTTGCCCCACCAATTCTACGTATAAACCTTGAGAATAATGTTTGTTTGTGTGAATACCATCTCCTTTTTTTTTGTTTTTGCGCGTAATACCTTTCACTACCTTCCCAGGACTCTACTGCGTGGCAGGTATTCTGCATGCTACCTCCAAAGACATTGATCACCTCTACGATGATTAACGCGAAGAGGTTGATGTAGAAATACTCCCAGGAGTGTCAAGGTGAGAACCGAACCCTGCTAACTAAAGCGATGTCGTGGGAGCCTTAACTACAGCAAATATTGGTCGTGGTGACGTGACTCACTCTCTCGTTAGTATTTTCAGTGCTCAATTTTATACTCCTTCTTCCTTTCCTTTGCTTTTGAAGGTAGAACAAGACACAAGACAAGAAAAACCAAAAAGGCTGTCAGAAAATCCAAAACAAGAAAAGAAGGACATCTACACAGGCTTTTTTTTTTCCTTGAGAGGGTCTGTAAAGGTTGGTCATGCTTTTTAAAATGTTTCAATCACGTCCGCAGACGTTGCAGCATCCAAGGATGTATTGGCGCATTAGCTCCCTTCGCAAGTTATTTGAGGTTGTGGACCAGCAATACAGCGATGTGTCCATCGTCGTCTTGATTCTCAATCTCGTGATGGAGTTGGCCTCAGTTTCACTCTATGTGTATACGTCCGAGGTGACAGGCGCTATGTCTGTGTCGTCTTTTTTCTGGGATAAATCCGTCCTTATTACTGAGCTGGCCCTCAGTATTATCTTCTTCCTGGAGTGGGTCCTTCTTCTTTTTGGGGAGGAGGACAAGATGCGATACTGCCTTTCGTGGCTGTCCATCGTGAACGCCATGACGAGTGTTCCCATGATAGTCATTGGTATTGGGGGGCTGGTGGATCCTGTTTGGCGTGGCTACTGGGTTCCCATGTATTTACGAGTGTGGTGGCTGCGTGAGTGTGTGCTGATGCTCTTGGATTACCCCCAAATGGAGAACTTAATGTTGGAGGTCACTCGAGAAGTTTCCCGGTTTCTCACCACTTTATTTGCTGTCGTCTGCACATGTGTCGGCACCCTTCAGATTGCGGAGAGCACAACGGGTGCCTACATGGACATGTACGACGCTTTGTACTGTATGATCGTTGCATTTGGTACAATTGGATATGGTGACGTGACACCGACGTCAACGCCTGCCCGTCTGCTTATGATTCTTTTCATTGTTGTCGCTATTAGTTACTTTACGCCCTTGTTTCAGAAACTGGCGTCCATTTACCGACAGCGTTTGCATTATAACGTGTACAATTCCCACGGAGGAAGGAAACTTCATGTGATCTTCTCTGGTGTTTTCACGGAAGTAGCGGTTGACATTTGTTTGCAGGACTTCTTTGGTGGCTGGCGAAGGTACCTTGACGTTCGAATTGTGCTGCTCTCACCGGAGGAGCATCCGGCCAGTGTGAAACTGTTGGCGAACTTGCCGTGGTTCCGAGACCGTGTAGTGCTGATGATTGGGGATCTGACGAAAGAGGCGGATCTCAAGCGCGCTGATGCATCCCATGCTGACGCCATATTTTTGTTCGGGGAAACCTCCCCGTCTGACTTCCACACAGACTACCGCCTGATTCAGCAGTCATTCGCCGTTAATCAATATGATTCCGCGCTCCCACAGTACATGTTTCTCCGAAATGAAAGAAATACTAGACATGTGGCTGCGTACGCTGCTGGTGTGGTGGAATTGGAGAGACTGTTGTATCATTTGCTGGGACTTGGTGTGACTGTCCCTGGCTCTATCCCGCTCATTATGAATCTACTACGAACGTACGAGTCGCTCCCGTTGGATATGACACGCTCGCGTTATTGGGTGGAACAGTACGAGTGGTCTCTACGAAATGAAATATTTTGCGTCGAGATCTCGGACGCATTGCGAGGACGTAAGTTCTACTCTATTGTAAAACTGTTTGTGGATTGGAATGTCACTCCTGTGGGTATCGTGGGTGTTGGAGGGGTGGTGGAGCTGAATCCCTTTCGCATTTCTGGCACCGCACGAAAACTTATAGTCATTGCCAGATCTCTGGATGCAGTGCAGGAGGCGACTGGGGAAGTGGAGGAGAAGTTTTTCTTAAACACCTCTTTCGGGGAGGTGGCTGAACCGGATTCTCCTCATCTGGGTATGGGTGGCGGGGGTGAGGGCATCATGCCGCCCGTGCCACCAAGCGATGGCAAACCTGCTGAGGCAATTGAGCATGTTTTGGATGCCTACGATTTTGAGAATCACTTTGTTGTCATTGATCTCTCTATAGCAAAGGACAAGGGCCCAGAGACGGAAGGGGCACGCGAGGGGACTCTTAATTACACCGCCTCTTCTGTCTTTCATGTTGTGCGGTCTATTCGCCAGTCATACGCCCATAATGACATTGTTCTCCTAACAAAAGACACATCATTTTCGCCGTACTTTGATCGGCACTGGAATGGCTTGAAGGGCGACCTCTCTATAAAGCACATGGATGGCTGTGGGCTTAACCTGAATGACCTGCGGCGCTGCAATCTGAAGAAAAGTGCTGGTATTGTCATTCTCAACTTTGGGGACACCAGCTGTAGGTCCACAAGTGGGCTGTCCATGCTTGTGGATCTCTCCATTCAATCGATTCTGCCTTCCTCGCACAACATCCCGGTTGTCGTGGGGCTGGACTCTCTTCAGCACCTCTCCTTGTTTCCGCCCTCTGCTGAGGATTATCGTCTTCGTCAGAAGGCTGAACAGGATTTTTTTTTCGAACCGAACTTTATCATTGGAAATGCTGTCAGCAGGCATATGCTTTTGCCCTTGGCTCACCGCGCGTACTTTATGGAAGAGTACATTGACATTATCGACATGATGGTGAGCGGGGTGGACGAGGAGACTCCTTCGTTGGGACGAATTTCACTTTCCCTCGCACCTGAGACGGTGACAACATATGGCGATGTTGTGGATTACTGCCTCAACCTGCAGTACCTCCCAATCGCCCTGCATCGTTGCATTTATGATCCAAAGGAGTTGGGTCTCAGTGGACAACGCTTTGTCATGACGAATCCTTCCAAGACCTTCGCCGTTGACCGTGAGAAAGATGCCGTTTTTTACATACTGCCCACGCGCTAGCTGGTAGTCGTACGTGACCCGCAATCCCTGAGCAGACTAAATAATGCGCTTCCCCCATCAACAAGAACAATAAAGAAGGACGTAAAGAAAGGGAGGGAGAGAGAGAGAGGTGCTCAGCGTGAGTTCGTTTTGGGATGGGCATAAACTTTTTTCTGGGTGGGGTGGGAGAAGGGTGATTAACATATATCATGGACCCTCTGTGGCGAGGCAATGCACCTAACCACGCAAAGCCGTAGAAGATGGGACTGATAGGAATATGTGTAGGTAGCGGGTGTGTGTTGGGTGTAAACGATCTTCGCCTGAATTTTCTCTTGTCGGAGGAATTCCCTCAGTGTGTTGCTTCGCGTTTCCCCACCAATGCCAGGAAGTGCCTACTTCCCTCCTGCCATTTGGCTTTGCTGTCAGACAGTATAGATTTTTAAAGATGATTACTGTTTTTTTTTTTGTCGTCGTGTTGGATGTTTGCTTTTGGCTGGTACATTCGGTGTAAATTTGTATTTTTTTTTTTTTCCTTGGTGTTTAGAACGAACAATCTCAGAAGTTATTCTATCATTGTGACAACATGCAAAACATGGAGCATTATTGCCGCTGGCGATAGTAATGTTTGTATCGGTCTTGATTATATTGTGCTTACAGACTCTTGGTTTTTATGTCTTTGTCTGAGAGGTTTGCAACGAAGAGGGAGAGAGAAAGAAAAAAAGGAAAGTGTTTGTTTCTCTGCGTGTGCAACTGTGTAATAATTTTTTTCTACATTTGAATCAGAGGAGTAGTCGACAAAGGGTGCATGAACAGCAAATAAAAACTATTCAGTCTACAGTGCGTTGATGGCATTTATGGATTTTCCAACATTGTTATTTTGTTCTTGTGGTGATAGTGAGATTCCTGATTTGTACATCCGTTGTTCGACGCATATATTACTGCCACTGTGCCCTCACATCTTATGGATTATTTTGCCTTTTCGCTGAGGGATGCCATTCATATCCATGACTAGTTTTCTCTCTCGGTTGTCTTTCTTTTTCTGTTTGAAAGTGGGCGTTTGAGAATAACCCAAGTCACCCGCGAAAAAAGGAAAATAGTCTAAGAGATTCATGGAGCTACAAGATAATGAGGATAGACACGGGATCAATGCCGCGAAAAGAAATTGTGATGAAAAGGTGGCGCATGAGGAGTCAAGATAGAACACGAATGATCTTCCCAACGAGATGACTTGTAAACGGTTACCGCAATATCAGAAACCAAATTGAACTCTTAACAATACAGTGAAAGAGGTGTTGTTTGAAAGGCAAGGTCACACCTCACACGTTAAGCTCAAAGATTTCCTTCAACGCGAATTGGGTTACAATAACGTCGTGACGAAAAAGAACCCTTCAATGAAGGCATTTGTTATGGAGCCTGGCAAATATATCGACAATGAGGAGACACTAAAGAACATTATGGATTCACCATCCTACCAGACCTATGCGCTTCTAACTAAATGTGTATCTGATATTCGGGGTAATGATGTGCTCACTCTTCGAGAGTGGTCAGAAACTACTGAGGAGGTGAAGGAAACTGTGCCTGAAACCATGAGAATTTTGGATGCCGCCCTTGTGACGGCGTATCTAGAAGTAATGCCTGGATTCGAGGCACAAGATAGTTTATATGAGTCTGTTTGTGATGCAAAGTGGAGCCATGCTGTGGAAGCTCCTGATGATTGCAGTGGTGGTGATGGGATGGGAATGGAAGCAAGGGAAGGCATACCACCACAAGAGTCATGGAAGTACAAGGTGAAGGGTTGGTCTCTCGGGGTGGATGATGCAATAGAACAGTTTTCTTCACCACGTCCAAGACTGACGGCACTCACATCAGAAGAGGAATGGCCGTACTCACTATGCACAGGCAACTATTTTATTGACTGTTTTGTTAACGTTGAAGTGGAGCGAGTGTAGCGGATTGTTGAAGGAGATCCAACTGGGTTGTTTGACACTCAGGAATCAGAAGAGTTCGGGGTGAGGCGATGTGTGCTGATTGGAACGGAAACCATAGGGAAATCCGCGGCTGCTGGGTCATACCTTCTTTATCAGCTGTTGCATTTTGATATCGGACAAATTCCCGTGGTCGTGTACTATGATATGAGTTCAACGTATGTGCTTGATAAGAATACCGAAACAGTGATGTATTTGCGTGACGATGGGGAACTTCGGAATATTTTGAATGATATGTATCTGCGCGGGATCAGGGGATGTATTATACACGATGTGCGGGTCAGTAATGAACTCCCTTCTCCGAAATTGCCTCCCACTGGATGGGGCATGACTCTGATCTCGGCCCCATATGAAAAGAGATTCAAAGGCTGGGAGGAGAAAAAGGGTGCTTTAAGGATTGTCATGAATTGCCCAGGTGAGCGTGATTTGAAGGCATTGTGTGCTTGGATGAAGCACAATGGATGTACAAGAGAGCAAAGAGATGACTGGCACAGTGTTGAAGAACATATAACGCCGATAGGGCCAATTACGCGCTTTGTGTTTGATCGTGATTATGCACATGTGCCAATGGAGTACGTAGAGGAGGGCGTGCGTGCGGGGCATTGGGTGTTCCTGCAGAACTGTCATCTGTATCAGGACTTCATGCCGGAGCTGTCACGCATCGTTGAGAACTACAGCGACAGTGGCGCAAAGGCCAACCTGAGTGATCAGTACAGATTGTGGCTGACGTCTCTTCCAAGTGACACATTTCCCATCTCCATCCTGCAGAATGGCGTGAAGCTTGTGCAGGAGCCTCCGAAGGGGCTCAAGAACAATCTCCTCCAGTCGTATCTATCAAATCCCGTAGCAGATCCAGAGTTTTTTGATTCCTCAAAAAAGCCCGAAATATGGAGGAAGATGCTTTTTGGGCTTTGTTTCTTCCATGCTGTGGTGCAAGAACGACGTCAGTTTGGTCCCCTTGGCTGGAATCGAATGTATGAGTTTAACGACACGGATCGCCGAATCAGCGTGCGACAACTCAATATGTTCCTCAACGAAAATGAGGAGATCCCATATGATGCCCTGATGTATCTCACGGGGCAGTGTAATTATGGTGGTCGTGTGACCGATGATTGGGATCGTCGCTGTATCGTGGCAACACTCTCCCTCTATTTGACACCGCTGATTCTGGAGGACGACTATGTGTTTTCACCCGATGCCCCCGATTATTATGCCCCACCATTTGGTGAATACGAATCCTACGTGGAGTACATTCGGGGATTGCCTTCGCAGCAGCCCCCTGCCGTCTTTGGACTGCATGAGAATGCTGACATCACTAAGGATGAGAGGGAGGCAACGATTCTTCTTGAGGCCACACTCCTGACGCAACCGCGTGAGTCGTCTGATGCAGACTCAAAATTGGATCCTAAAACCACTGTAAAGGAGTTAGCAAATAATGTTCTCTCCCGATTACCCAATCTGTTTGATATTGAAGAGATTCAACGAAAGCATCCCATTGACTACTCACAGTCCATGAACACGGTCCTGCTTCAGGAGGCCATTCGATACAGACGCCTGTTGCTAGTTGTGCGCCGGACACTTGCCGACGTTCAGGACGCCATCAGTGGTAAAGTGGTGATGAGCGCTGATCTGGAGGAAGTTTTCAATGCCATGTATGATGGAAAGGTTCCGGATGTCTGGAAGAAGCAGTCCTACCCGTCATTAAAGCCATTTGGCTCGTACGTGAGTGACCTGATTGACCGCCTAGGATTTCTTCAGAAGTGGTGTGATGAGGGTCCACCGCCCATGTTCTGGATCAGTGGGTTTTTCTTCACGCAATCCTTTTTGACCGGCGTCATGCAAAACTACGCGCGCAAGTGGAAGATAGAGATTGATAAACTGATATGGCAGTTCTCTGTTCTCGCTGAGGAGACATGCACGACAGCCCCGGAGGATGGGTGCTGCATCTACGGCCTGTTCCTAGAGGGCGCGGGCTGGGACCCGGTGAACGCCGCCCTGTGCGAGAGTAGGCCGAAAGAACTTTTCATCAAATTCCCCCTTTTGCGTTTGCTTCCCTGTCGCCCGCAGGACCTCCCGGAGACGCCCGTGTACAGATGCCCCTGCTACAAGACAACCGATCGTCGCGGTGTGTTGTCCACGACCGGCCACTCAACCAACTTTATTCTCACCATCGACCTGCCAAGACACCCAGCCGACTCGGAAAATCACTGGGTGCTTCGCGGGGTGGCTCTGTTTACGCAGCTTCCCTTTTAGATGTAATAAATCATGTATTAGAGAGAAAGAGAGGAGGAAATTGCTTTTCTGGATCAAAATTGGTAATACATTCTTTACTGCATATGTGTTGTGTGTGTGTGTGCCCAATTGTATGCTTATTCTCTTCACAGAGTGATTCTGCGGCATCCTTTACCAGACATTTCTCTTCTTTTTTCTTCTTCTTTATGTGTATGTAAAAATAAGAGCAGCGGTGATGCATAAAACAAATACATTTCTTTGGGAACCATGGGACCATTGTTCTTCACCTTGCCAGCACCTTTTCTGCTACTAGAGCAGAACGCCAACGGTGCTGCACCGCTGTGGGTGTGCCTTTGGTGTGGGCCACGCAACGGCATCAGGATGAGTGAGGAGACATTTACTGTGTGACATGCGAAGTTCATTCCCATGAACACACATGGAGGAAGAAGTGGGTCGCAAGTTTAGTCTCTTAGTTGTTGTGTTTCTCACTTCCCTCTCCCACCCCCTTTCACATTCACTACACAAATGAGGAGACCATCACTTTTGCGTTGTTACTGTGGCTAGTGCGCCACACGAACTGGAAGCACATGCGGAGCTCTATTGCTAATTGCTTTGTAGAGAAGGAGGGATATCATTATAGTTTGATTTCTATGCCAACGAAAGAGTAATATTATCAATGCAGGCGGAGATAATCAATAGATTGTTATTGTTCTATATCCGCATCCATACGAGGCGCTACTTTTGTTTCTCCCTTTCTTGTAAGGAGAGTTTGATCATGATAATATTTTTTTTTTCAGTGTATTGTGTGCACATAAGAGGCATCACGCTTAGTGTCTTTTCCACATAATATTATATCTGTGCTTGGGTGCACCTGCAAGCTGTGATGTTTCCTAATATTAGGATCAGATGGAGTAGTGAATAGAGAGATACCTGAGCAAACTCTCTTCTCTGCGTCCTACATTTTCTTGATAAAAAGGTGAAACCCTTCCAATATTATTGTTTTCTTCTCGGTGCCTGGGAGGACGGTCCTTCTGTTTCGTATGCACAGTTTCAGCCGTATACACTATTACTGATATTCCCTAACCCCTTGTGGATAAATTTGTCCTTTTTCATTGAGGGTTGAATATCATATGAATGACAGTTTACACCTCACTTTTTTTCATTTTCCTCTTCTCTTTGTGTTTGTAGGTTCGCTTTTGGGAATAAGTCAACTCAACAAAAGCAAAGAAAAAACCGAAAAAGAAAAGGAAAACAATAATAACGCCTCCGAGCGGGAAGACATCACGCAGTGCCAGTGGGGAGAGACCCGAGTCAATCTCGCAGGAGGGAACTCGTCCTGTGAGGAGGAAATTGGACTCCACAGGCAGCACGAATGATTCATCACCGAATGTAACTCGTAAAAGGCCACGGCAAGATGAGCAACCAAAATGGACCCTTGACAGTACAATAAAAGAAGTGTTGTTTGAGGGAGAAGTTCCCGCTTGGATATGAAACTGAATGATTTCCTGCGGAGTAAATATGCTGGCAACGGTATATTGAAGAAGAATGAAAAAGTCACAATGGAGATGTTTGTTATGGAGCATGATGAATATATCAAAAATAAGAAGGCACGAGGTGATATAATGAAATTATCATCCTACCAGATCCACGTAATTCTAACTAATGAATTCCGCACCCTTCAGCAAGAAGACGTACACTCTCTTTACCAATGGAAGGAATACAACGGAAAGGAAAAGATCAACCCTCTTGCAAAGGGAAAACTGGATGCCGCTCTCGATGTGGTTACGAGGGAGGAAGAAGAAAGCGAGAAACATGAAAAAGAGAAGGAAAGTAAGTTGTCTTTGGAGGGATTGTACGAATCTGTTTATAATGCAAAATGAAGCCGTGTTGTGGAGGTTTCTGATGATGATGATGATGGTGATGGGATAAGAATGGAGATAAGAGGAGGGGAACCACAAGAGTCATGGGATTTCAAGATGAAGAATGAAGTACTTGAACTTGATGAATGTACAGATCAATTCTCCCCTCCACATTGCAGACTGATGGTGCTCACATCAGCAAAGAAATGGCCGTACTCGTGGTTGAGGAGAGAAATAAATATCACTGATTGCTATATTAACACTGAGGTGGAGCGAGTGTGGCGGATTGTTCAAGGGGATCTAAGGAAATGGTTTGAAAACAAGAACCCGGCTAGGGATTTGTCGATGGCGCGTGTCTTGATTGGCACACCCGGAATCGGGAAGTCGATGGCAGCAGGTTCATATCTCCTCTATAAGCTACTCCATTGTGAGCAACTTCATGTGGTTATGTGCTGTTTTGGAGAGTCAGCAGTTGTGTTTGACAAGACTACTAAAAAGGTAGCAGAGTACGAGGGTAAGTTTAGCATCGAAGATGCATTGGAAAAGTTGTCCTTTCAAGGAATGAAGGGGTATATTATCTACGATACGGGGAAGGAGTACGGGATACCACCGACTAATTGGATGACCATTTCACAATGGAGTATGATTGTACCGTCATCCCCAAACGAAAACAACTTCAAAGAATGGAAGAAGGTTACGCTAGCTCACCGGATTATTATAAATTGCCCACACAAGAATGATGTGAAGGCGATGTGCTTCTGGATGAATCAGGGTAAGCCTGCAGAGGAGCAATTGAATGAATGGGAATTAATTGAAGGTCGTATGGATTACATTGGACCGATTCCACGTGGTCTTTTTGGTAAGGATAATTTTAAAGCGCACAAGGAGGGTTTTGATAAAGCCGTACATAAAATCGCCCCCTCAAATGCTGAAAAACAATTTGGAGTAAATAAGGAGGATGTTTGGACGAGTAAGGATCCATCCCACAAACTTGCAAAGCTCTGTAGAAAGGATGATAAAGATGGATCGGAGTATTCCCATAACGCACCAATATCTTCAGTGGTGAGGGCAGAGATTACGGCTGCTTTGGCAAAAGCAATGAAATCCTCTGAATATATGAAACTGTTATTATTGCCCACTGATTTGCTCGTGTCAAGAGCTCTGGAGAAATACTCTGTGTCCGCATTTCCTAGAAGAGAAAATGTTGAAAGGATATCCAAAAAACTTAAAGAACTGAGGCCAGAGAGAAATGGATTTGAGCCACGGCTTTGTGTGCTGCAAGAGAACCCTCGGGGGCACCCCACGGAATCTATCACGCTACTGCCAAAATCATCTGGTCCCCAAGAGATGAAGGCAGAGTATGGGGTGTTGTATTTGTCTGGTGTGGATAACTTTCCCCTTGTGGATGGTTTGTTTTTTGTTGAAAAGCCTACAAAGAAGAACGATGGTGATGCTACAGCCCACTAAAGCGGGGGAGCATCATACGACGTCGAGCAATGTGGAGGATTTTAAGCAACGTATGCCATGGTATTTTAATAATTGGGATAATTTCTGTAAAGATTTGCTGTGGGAAATTATTTACATGCAACATGCCGATAGTAAAACAATGAAAACGTGGTAGAGATGTGAAGGCAAGAAAGATACACCGGATGATGAAAACAAGAGGTTCTGGGACGAGAATGTTTACCAGTATCAAGTAAGTATGTCCACCAAAGATATTTCCCATGACCACTGATGCATCAAGTATGGAAATGAAAAGGATGGCATGATTGTCGTGTTTCAGCTATTTGTAGTATCTGTGTGTGTGGTGTTT